>WNWK01004163.1:80000-146543 GCA_009830355.1 Cherax destructor | reverse complement strand
TATCTTACTATTTAAACCTTAAAAGTTAAATCAACTAAGTAACTTAACTGTGTGAAAATCAATTACAAAAAGAGATATACTAGGAATAAGGCAAACTGTCTTATTTATATTAACATTAAAGAGAGGATCAGTTTACAATAATAGGTACATGAATATTAGCTATACAAAAAATTATTCTCCTCCCTTTCTGTAGTTTCATTCATTAGGTATCTTTTAGTTCTCTTCCTAAACTACCTCATGCTAGGACTGGCTTTGACATGTGCAGGCAGTCCGTTCCACTCCTTTATTCCTAAACAATAAAAGGTGTTTGAAGCCTGACCACATACTATGGGTAAGATAAGATAATGTATTGCAGAACTGTGTTCACTCTCCCTAGTACCCAAGTCCCAGCAAGATATTCTTGTGCACTATAAATATGCTGAGAGTTTACCGTAATCCTTATTTAGAGCAGCCTTAATGACCCTCATATAATGAATTTAGAACACATTATTCTGGCTGTCAGCTGCAAACACTGTATCATTGTGGCCTTTCTAGACATGACTTCCCGGCGGAGAATAATGGATAAACTTAATGATATTAATTTAAGAGGTTTTCTAACCCGAGAGAGAGATATAGGAGCAGCTTACCTGCAAGGCAGTATGGATCTTGCTGGAAGAAGCCAAGCACTGTATATTAAAGTTAACTGGTAGACTGTCAGGTTCCACGTTCTCATATTTCTTTCTGTGTAACAGGGAATAAAAATCAAATCTCAGATCTCTGTTTCAGCGATATCAATAAAATATGTTAATAATGCTCTTTAGTACACAATCTACACAAATATTACAGCTTAAGAGATCACTTTTGGTGCAGTTCTGTGTAAGCATTAATAATAATAATGATAATAATAAGAAAAAGAATAATGATAATTATAATAATAATATTGTTGCTGCTGCTGTTGTAATTATTATTAAATATAATTTTAATTGTAACTATTTAATAATAATATAACCGGGGTGACACACTGTTTTAATCAGGGGGAAGCGATAAACCCGTGGGTGTCGTACAACCCTGAGTACACGAATAACCAGCACATAGAAGAGAGGACCTTACGACGACGTTTCGGTCCGACTTGGACCATTTCTGTATTGTTCCAGTCACGGTATTATGCCTTTTTTACTTATTTAACCCTGGGTAATTAGAATCAATCAGATTCAGTTCAAAGCGAGAATAAGTCCAGTTCCTTGGCTCAAGAGCTCTTAAATGGGGGGGGGGAGGAGGAAACGTACCTACAGGAAGGACAGATAATGTCACCCCTGGCGGCCAGGTCTTTGATACAGAGTCTGCAGAAGGTGTGGCCGCAGCCAGGCAGCAGCAACGGCCGCCGGAACATCGCGTCGAAGTCTGTAAGACACACACCGCAGGTGAGAGCCGCCTCCGCTGCGGGTGCTTGGTTAATGCCGCCGCTGAATGCTGCATTCCCTGAGGGTGCCAGGCTCTCTGGTGCCGCTGTAGCCATCACCACGGTCAACCTGTGAGTAAACACAAGGTTAACTATCGTCATATTCGAAGAAGGAAAGGCACAATACCGTGGCTGCACGAATTCACAAATAACCCGCACTTAGGACGAGGTTTCGGTCCGTCATGAGTCATTGTCCAGGATGTACCGAAACGTCGGCCGAAGTTTCTTTTCCAAAGTATGAGTTGTTTGTGAAACGACAGATTTGCATCTTTATTAAGATTGTGCATGCACCCTCACGGCTGCTGACTCTTGTCGGCCATATTGGACGATTATATTAAAGGGTTATATGAGGACAACAATGAAGTATAAGACAAAAATGCATCATGATGGTTAAGTGAGGACAACATAAGGGTGAGACATAGTATGGTTTATTTCCCTTATTCTCCTCCCCATCCTTCCCCAGGATGCCACCCACAACACTCGACCAACACCCAGGTACCTAGTTACCGCTACTTGAACATGGACAGCAGGTATAAGGATATTTATCCATTTATCTAAGCCAGGAAATCGAACCCAATTCCTTTCAAGGGTGAGCCACTCTCCCACTGAGGTAAATCAGTAGGAGATTTATATATTTTTTAATCCAGGAGGGAGCACCAAACCCTAGGGAATGGGAGGCATTCAGGTTCGATCCAAGGAAGGGGAAGATAAGTTTCGTTCCCTGGATCAAGAGCCCCTCACCAGCGCCAAGGCACCTCTCCAGAGGGATCCAGAAATCATATAGGCAGCTGATATAAGAATATAAGAGGCTCTTATTATTATTATTATTATTATTATTATTATTATTATTATTATTATTATATAATTGGGGAAAAGGTAAACCAGTAAGGGCATTACATCGTCTGAATAATGTAAGATAATTACTTTTTAATCCCATGAAACACGATATTGTGGATCTTAATGACGGGGAGCTGTGAGTCTTGTGTTCTTTTTGGAGAAGTTACCTCAGTCACTTATCTCACTCTCACTACTCAACACATCTTACCTTGCTAATTGACAGGCTTGTTCTCTAGCTAACTAGCTTCACAGAGACGTCAGCAGGCAGATTATCGAGGGATAACTTCGTCAGCTGCTGCTTATGTCAGGCTGACAATGTCTAGTGCTGTTCATGATAGCTGCTGATAACACGGGCAGCACGAATCTGCAAGTGTTATCGTACCGTTTCTTCTTCGATAATATACATTTTTTTTATTCATTACGCCCGTTACAGCAAATTATTATTTTGTAACTAAAGTGTTCCAGTTTCAGGTTTGTATTTTCTTCATTATTTCCTTGGTGAAGGAGCACTCGTGTGTGTTACTACGTATGTTTGTTCATGGTAAGCCAGAAGTTGTGTTATCAGTGGGAGGAATACGAAAAGATAAGGGGTGTGTACTGGAGTTATCACTTGACTCATTATATGGCAGTGATGACGATAACCAAGAGAACAATACCCAGAAAACCGGTGTGATGGTGGGATATATTGGTGTGAGTGGGATGTAGGACTGGGAAGTGGGAGTGGGATGTAGGACTGGGAAGTGGGAGTGGGATGTAGGACTGGGAAGTGGGAGTGGGATGTAGGACTGGGAAGTGGGAGTGGGATGTAGGACTGGGAAGTGGGAGTGGGATGTAGGACTGGGAAGTGGGAGTGGGATGTAGGACTGGGAAGTGGGAGTGGGATGTTTGGATGTAAGCGGGAATGTCGATGTAGAAGGTGATTGTTTGGGTTGGAGTGGAATGTTTGGATAACAGAGAGTGACGTGAACTACAAAAGAAAGATGCACGAATGTTTTTAAAGTAATATTTAAGTCACCCAAAATGAATTCAGGGCAATTACCGCAATTGTAAATCAACGTAAACTACCACCACTGCCACCAGTTTGACGCTGACTACCACCACTGCCACCATTTTGACGCTGACCACCACCTCTGCCACAAGTCTGACTCTGACTACCACCACTGCCACCAATCTGACGCTGACTACCACCTCTGCCACCAGTCTGACGCTGACTACCACCACTGCACGCATCAATAACTGGGCCTCTACCCTTCAGACAGAACTGTTTGCCATACTCCTTGCACTCAAATGCGTCCATGTATCTAAGGTTAACTCTCTAATTGTAACTGATTCTCTGTCATCCATAAATGCTCTCAACTCATCAAGTATAACTTGTAGCATGCTCGTGTCAGAAGCCAGGCACAGGTATGGTTGGATTCTGGATAATAGAGTCAGAGTGCACATGCTGTGGATTCCATCTCACATTGGTCTTCAGATGCATGATAGAACTGATAAATTGGCTAAGTTTTATGCTTTCAAAGAGGGGATAGATTACAATCTTGGCTTGTCAGTTAGCAGTTTGAGAACAATAATACGAAAAGAACTTCAACTGAATTTTATTGACTTAAGACTCAGGGAGATTGAAACCAGTCAGTCCATCTATCATCATTCTATCATGCAGGAGGAGCCACATGTCTATGGTGCATCCAACAAAATAAGCAGACTCTTGGATGTCACTACCGTCCGCCTCCTGCTGGGTTACAAGTATCTTTGGCAGGTTAAATCACCACCACCAGATGTAGACCAAACAAGATGTAAACTTTGCCAGTTGGATTATTGTCACACCCTGCGTCATTATGTACTGGAGTGCGATAAAATTAATGAATTCAGAGACAACTCACTCAGAAATGTTCAAGATATGTCAAAGTATTTTATCCACAGTGGTATATTACAGACCATTCTGGAAAAATACCCTGACTTTGCTCCCTATAAATAAAGCATTGCCACGTGTGTGTGTGTTTGTGTATGTATATATGTGTGTATGTGTATGTGTGTATGTATATACATGTATGTGTGTGTATGTGTGTGTGTATATGTATGTGTATATGTATATGTGTGTGTGTGTGTGACCCAACAATTAAAATTTGCACCAATAACTCATTACAGTTGTGGCTGGGTGTAGACTAATAGATTGTTCATTGCTTTATAATTTGTTCATGAGTGCAACCATGTACAGACGTAAGTAAATTTACTTACATGATTCATTACCTTGTAACTAGTGAATTCATTACCATTGTACCTTGTTCAGCTATCAAAACTTTGGGGCTCAGTCTCTGGACCCTATATATACCTCTGTAATCTGCAAATACCTTTGTAACTTGTCATGATTGTGACCATCTGAGTTCATTACCTTTGTAACTTGCTCAGCTATCAAACTTTGAGGTCCAGTCCCTGGACCCATTATGTACCTCTGTAATCTTTTGACTACCGCCCACAGGATGGGTATGGGGTGCATAATAAAGATATCAAACTAAACTACCACCACTGCCACCAGTCTGATGCTGACTACCACCTCTGCCACCAGTCTGACGCTGACTACAACCACTGCCACCAATCTGACGCTGACTATCACAACAGCCACTAGTCTGACGCTGATTACCACCTCTGCCACCAGTCTGACGCTGACTACAACCTCTGCCACCAGTCTGACGCTGACTACCACCTCTGCCACCAGTCTGACGCTGACTACCACCTCTGCCACCAGTCTGACGCTGACTACCACCTCTGCCACCAGTCTGACGCTGACTACCACCTCTGCCACCAGTCTGACGCTGACTACAACCTCTGCCACCAGTCTGACGCTGACTACCACCTCTGCCACCAGTCTGACGCTGACTACCACCTCTGCCATCAGTCTGACGCTGACTACCACCTCTGCCACCAGTCTGACGCTGACTACCACCTCTGCCACCAGTCTGACGGTGACTACCACCTCTGCCACCAGTCTGACGCTGACTACCACCTCTGCCACCAGTCTGACGGTGACTACCACCTCTGCCACCAGTCTGACGCTGACTAAAACCTCTGCCACCAGTCTGACGCTGACTACCACCTCTGCCATCAGTCTGATGCTGACTACCACCTCTGCCATCAGGATGACGCTGACTACCACCTCTGCCACCAGTCTGGCGATAATTACCACCATTGCCACCAGGCTGACGCTAACTACCACTACTTCCACCAAGCTGACGCTAACTGCCACTACTGCCACCAGGCTGACGACGCTAACCGCCACCAGTCTGACGCTAACTACCACCACTGCCACCAGTCTGACGCTAACTACCACCACTGCCACCAGTCTAACACTAACTTCCACCACTGCCATCAGGCTGACACTGCCACCACTGCCACCAGGCCGACGCTAACTACCATCACTGCCACCAGGCCGACGCTAACTACCATCACTGCCACCAGGCTGACATTAAGTCCTCCTGTCCTCCATTGTCTTCAGGTTGAGTTCCCTTAACTTTCCTCATAGGACATACTCCTTAGCTTCAGTACTAATCTAGTTGCAAACCTCTGCACTTTCTCCAGTTTCTTAATGCGTTTGATTAGGTGTGGGTTCCATACTGGTGCCGCTTGACTAGGTGTGGGTTCCATACTGGTGCCGCTTGACTAGGTGGGGGTTCCATACTAGTGCCGCTTGACTAGGTGTGGGTTCCATAATGGTTCCGCTTGACTTGGTGTGGGTTCCATACTGGTGCCGCTTGACTAGGTGTGGGTTCCATACTGGTGTCGCTTGACTAGGTGTGGGTTCCATAATGGTTCCGCTTGACTTGGTGTGGGTTCCATACTGGTGCCGCTTGACTAGGTGTGGGTTCCATACTGGTGCCCCTTGACTAGGCGTGGGTTCCAGACTGGTGCCGCTTGACTAGGTGTGGGTTCCATACTGGTGCCGCTTGACTAGGTGTGGGTTCCATACTGGTGCCGCTTGACTAGGTGGGGGTTCCATACTGGTGCCCTTGACTAGGTGTGGGTTCCATACTGGTGCCGCTTGACTAGGTGGGGGTTCCATACTGGTGTCGCTTGACTAGGTGTGGGTTCCATAATGGTTCCGCTTGACTTGGTGTGGGTTCCATACTGGTGCCGCTTGACTAGGTGTGGGTTCCATACTGGTGCCCCTTGACTAGGTGTGGGTTCCAGACTGGTGCCGCTTGACTAGGTGTGGGTTCCATACTGGTGCCGCTTGACTAGGTGTGGGTTCCATACTGGTGCCGCTTGACTAGGTGTGGGTTCCATACTGGTGCCGCTTGACTAGGTGTGGGTTCCATACTGGTGCCGCTTGACTAGGTGTGGGTTCCATACTGGTGCTGTTTGACTAGGTGTGGGTTCCATACTGGTGCCGCTTGACTAGGTGTGGGTTCCATACTGGTGCCGCTTGACTAGGTGTGGGTTCCATACTGGTGCTGTTTGACTAGGTGTGGGTTCCATACTGGTGCCGCTTGACTAGGTGTGGGTTCCATACTGGTGCCGCTTGACTAGGTGTGGGTTCCATACTGGTGCCGCTTGACTAGGTGTGGGTTCCATACTGGTGCCGCGTGCTCCCATATGGACCTGACGTATACGGTGTACAGTGTCGTGAATGACTCCTTACTTAGATGTCGAAACGCTGTTTTTAGATTTGCCAGATGCGCATTTGCTGCAGCAGTTATTTGGTTAGTGTGCACCTCAGGGGATCGCTCGGTATAATACTCATCCCAAGGTCCTTCTCTTCTCCTTGAGTGAGATTTGCAGCCTTTGACCCCCGAGCCTGTACTCCGTTTGGGATCTTCTTTCACCTTCCCCAAGCTTCATAACTTTGCACTTGGTGGCTTTTAAACTCCAGGAGCCACTTGTCAAACCAGGCCTGTAGCCTGTCCACATCAATTAGTAGCCTTTGCTGGTCTGTACTCACCTATTTGTACTCACCTATTTGTGGTTGCTGGGGTCGATTCATAGCTCCTGGTCCCGCCTCTTCACTGGTCGCCACTGGGTTCACTCTCTCCCTGCTCCATGAGCTTTATCATACCTCTTCTTAAAGCTATGTGTGGTACCTGCCTCCACTACCTCACTTTCCAGACTATTCCACTTCCTGACAACTCTATAGCTGAAGAAATACTTCCTAACATCCCTGTGGCTCATCTGAGTCTTTAACTTCCATTTGTGACCCCTCGTTGCTGCTTCCTATCTCTGGAACGTACATGTGTGTGCGTGTGTGTGTTTGTGGTGTGTGTGTGTGTGTGTGTGTACTCACCTAGTTTTACTCACCTAGTTGTGGTTGCAGGGGTCGATTCATAGCTCCTGGCCCCGCCTCTTCACTGGCCGCTACTGGGTCACTCTCCCTTCGCCATGAGCCTTATCATACCTCTTCTTGTGTGTTCTCACCTAATTGTGGTTGCAGGGGTCGAGACTCAGCTCCTGGCCCCGCCTCTTTGCTGTCCGCTACTGGGTCTCTGCTCTCCCTGCTCCATGAGCTTTATCATACCTTGTCTTAAAACTATGTATGGTTCCTGCCTCCACTATATCGTTCGCTAGACTATTCCACTTCCTAACTACTCTATGGCTGAAGAAATGCTTCCTAACATCCCTTTGACTCATCTGAGTCTTCAGCTTCCAGTTGTGTCCCCTTGTTTCTGTGTGTGTACTCACCTAATTGTGGTTGCAGGGGTCGAGACTCAGCTCCTGGCGTGTGTGTATGTGTGTGTAAATGCACCTCTCTGGTATTTTAAGGAATCCGCCCACTCCCCAGCCTCTTTCCCTAATTCCCTCTTCATCTCCTCCCCTCCTTCCCTCTCCATCTCCTCCCCTCCTTCCCTCTCCATCTCCTCCCCACCTTCCGTGCTCGACCTTGGTCTACTTACCTTACTTCCGGAAGAAAGCTGACCAGTAAAATGGCATTACTGCTGCCTCATTATAACGGTAATTATAATTATAGTTGTTATAATTATATTTTTTATTGTTCTTAGTAGTTAGTAGTAATAGTAGCAGCAGCAGTAGTAATGGTAGTAGATGTAGTAGTAGTAATAGTAGTAGAAGCAGTAGTAGTAGTAGAGTAGTAGTAGAAACAGTAGTAATAGTAGTAGAAGCAGTAGTAGTAGAAGAAGCAGTAGTAGTAGTAGAAACAGTAGTAATAGTAGTAGAAGCAGTAGTAATAGTAGAAGCAGTAGTAATAGTAGTAGAAGGAGTAGTAGTAGTAGAAGCACTGCGTAGTAACAGTAGAAGCAGTAGTAATAGTAGTAGAAGTAGTAGTAGTAGTAGAAGCAGTAGTAATAGTAGTAGAAGCAGTAGTAGTAGTAGAAGCAGTAGTAGTAGTAGAAGCAGTAGTAGTAGTAGTAGTAGTAGAAGCAGTAGTAGTAGTAGAAGCAGTAGTAGTAGTAGTAGTAGAAGCAGTAGTAGTAGTAGAAGCAGTAGTAGTAGTACAAACAGTAGTAGTAGTACAAGCAGTAGTAGTAGTAGGAGCAGTAGTAGTACTAGAAGCAGTAGTAGTAGTAATAGTGGTAATACCAATAGTAGTAGTAAAATCTGAATATCAATTTCAAGATATAATGAAAGTATAAAGTAGTAATTATCTTATTTACGTTCATTTATAAATGTCAACATGGTAGGAACTTGAACTTCCCAAAAACAAGTCATGTGCTGAAATTTGCTGTATATGCAAGTGACTGAAAGAGAATTGTCATTTTTATATCATGAGGAAACACTAAATCCGTAGGGGTCATAGAGCGTCTAGGAAATGCGAGGCAGTGAGGCTTGATCCAGTGAAGGGAAGTGTAGCTCTAGTTCTGAGGATCAAGAGCCCTTCAGCATCAAAGCACCATCCTTGAAGCAAGGGGGTAGGAAAAAATTTTGAAAATATGTCACAATGATTGATTTTATTGGGTCTTGTTAGGTTAATCTCCACAAAGTAGGCTTTTATGTGTCCATGACGTGTGTGTCCTTAAGACCATGGTTAAAAAACATGTATACATACTGAACATAGTGACGTACTGAGCGTGAGTCAGAGGTACAACAGGTCATGTCTTGCGATGTTTGTTGTAATGTTATCGTAACCTCAGGGTTAACGTGGCTCACCAGTGTTTACAGCCCAGCTATGTCCATCTTGGGTTATTTTTATCAAAGCTGATTACTCCATAATGTGTGGATACCCTGATCTATATGATATTTCATAAGATTAAAGAAAGAACTGTTTACACAACACACAGATCATACAAGATGGTTTTCCTGTCATACTGCATCATACAAGATAGTTTTCCTGTCATACTGCATCATACAAGATAGTTTTCCTGTCATACTGCATCATACAAGATAGTTTTCCTGTCATACTGCATCATACAAGATAGTTTTCCTGTCATACTGCATCATACAAGATGGTTTTCCTGTCATACTGCATCATACAAGATGGTTTTCCTGTCATATTGCATCACACAAGGTGAGTTTTCATGCAGAGTAATGTAATAAGAGTGAGTCATACAAACTGAACACTAAACAAGACAGTTTCCAACATTTTATTCAGTTCATTGAGAGACATTTTTACGACTTTCACATAGTACACAACATTCTAATTTTGTACCAAAATTATCTTAGCGACCTCACCTGACCTTGCAAAAATTAACGTCATGTAATTTGACTAAATTCTGTCCAACCTATCTTAGGTCATCCTAATGTTGCTGGTAATATTTAACATTAACTATAATATTTTCGTGATGTTTATACTGAGTTGAAGCAACAGTTAATTTAGATTATTTATTAGTCAAGATGATCGCTACCTTATAAACCGAGATTACAGATTCTCTCTAAAAAACTCATCAAATGAACCTACCCTGGGCTAATGCAATGTAAAAAGAACCAAACCCGTATGGGTCATTCAGTAGTAGTAGTCGTAGTGCTGCTGCTGTTGCTTATATGGAGTCTGCATGCGTTTCCCACTGAATTCATGTATTAATATTTTTATTATATTTTACACGCATCAAAATAAAGAGAGGAAGACACTGTCTTGAAGGACTCAGATCTCCGGGAATATAACTAAAACTGGATAACCTTCGTCAAGACAACTGTGGTAGTTGGGACTTAGGTTAGGTAAGGTTCGTCAGGAAACAGGACAAGTGTTTCCTGACGTGGGTCTTAGTCAGATGATGACTCGCCGTTGAAGTTTTTGGTCATCTGACCGAGGCTTTTCGCTGGCTTACCGGTCCACCCCTTTAAAAATTATGGTCATTATTATAACTATATATATATATATATATATATATATATATATATATATATATATATATATATATATATATATATATATATATATATATATATATATATATAACATCGTTTAGGAGTGAAGAAGAGCAGGATGTGAGTGTGGGGGAGGTGCGTGAGGCATTACATAGAATGAAAGGGGGTAAAGCAGCTGGAATTGACGGAATCATGACAGAAATGTTAAAAGCAGGGGGGATATAGTGCTGGAGTGGTTGGTATTTTTGTTTAATAAATGTATGAAAGAGGGGAAGGTACCTAGGGATTGGCAGCGAGCATGTATAGTTCCTTTATATAAAGGGAAGGGGGATAAAAGAGAGTGTAAAAATTATAGGGGAATAAGTTTACTGAGTATACCAGGTAAAGTGTATGGCAGGGTTATTATTGAAAGAATTAGAGGTAAGACAGAGAGTAGGATTGCAGATGAGCAAGGAGGCTTTAGAGTGGGTAGGGGATGTGTAGATCAAGTGTTTACAGTGAAGCATATATGTGAACAGTATTTAGATAAAGGTAGAGAAGTTTTTATTGCATTTATGGATTTAGAAAAGGCATATGATAGAGTGGATAGGGGAGCAATGTGGCAAATGTTGCAAGTGTATGGAATAGGTAGTAAGTTACTGAAGGCTGTAAAGAGTTTTTATGAGGATAGTGAGGCTCAGGTTAGGGTGTGTAGGAGAGAGGGAGATTACTTCCCGGTAAAAGTAGGTCTTAGACAGGGTTGTGTAATGTCACCATGGTTGTTTAATATATTTATAGATGGGGTTGTAAAAGAAGTAAATGCTAGGGTGTTGGGGAGAGGGGTGGGATTAAATTATGGAGAATTAAATGCAAAATGGGAGTTGACACAGTTACTTTTTGCTGATGATACTGTGCTTATGGGAGATTCTAAAGAAAAGTTGCAAAGGTTAGTGGACGAGTTTGGGAGAGTGTGTAAAGGTAGAAAGTTAAAAGTGAACATAGATAAGAGTAAGGTGATGAGGGTATCAAACGATTTAAATAAAGAAAAATTGGATATCACATTGGAGAGAGGGATTATGGAAGAAGTAAATGTTTTCAGATATTTGGGAGTTGATGTGTCAGCAGATGGGTTTATGAAGGATGAGGTTAACCATAGAATTGATGAAGGAAAAAAGGTGAGTGGTGCATTGAGGTATCTGTGGAGACAAAAAACGTTATCCATGGAGGCAAAGAAGGGAATGTACGAAAGTATTGTGGTACCAACACTCTTATATGGGTGTGAAGCATGGGTTGCAAATGCTGCAGCGAGGAGGAGGCTGGAGGCAGTGGAGATGTCCTGTCTAAGGGCAATGTGTGGTGTAAATATTATGCAGAAAATTCGGAATGTGGAAATTAGGAGAAGGTGTGGAGTTACTAAAAGTATTTGTCAGAGGGCTGAAGAGGGTTGTTGAGGTGGTTTGGTCATTTAGAGAGAATGGATCAAAGTAGAATGACTTGGAGAGCGTATAAATCTGTAGGGAAGGAAGGCGGGGTAGGGGTCGTCCTAGAAAAGGTTGGAGGAAGGGGTAAAGGAGGTTTTGTGGGCGAGGGCTTGGACTTCCAGCAAGCATGTGTGAGCGTGTTAGATAGGAGTGAATGGAGACGAATGGTTTTGGGACATGACGATCTGTTGGAGTGTGAGCAGGGTAACATTGTGTGAAGGGATTCAGGAAACCAGTTAATTGATTTAGTTGGACTTGAGTCCTGGAAATGGGAAGTACAATGCCTGCACTTTAAAGGAGGGGTCTGGGATAGTGACAGCTGGGAGGGACTTTTCTCAGCTGTAGTATCTGAGCTCCTCTGCAAAGACAGTGATTATGTATGAGTGTGGTGAAAGTGTTGAATGATGATGAAAGTTTTTTCTTTTTGGGGATTTTCTTTCTTTTTGGGTCACCCTGCCTCGGTGGGAGACGGCCGACTTGTTGAAAAAAAAAAAAAAAAAAAAAAAATATATATATATATATATATATATATACTCGTTGAAGTTACCTTCATATGTGGCAGGCGAGTGTGACAAGTCCTCTACACGATTATTATCATATTCACATAAAAATGTTAGAGGTTTGTGATTAATAAAGTGTGTAGTGTAATGAGGATAATCAGACTGTTCCGCCAACGAGTATTACAATGTAAGAAAACGTAGGAATAATTATTAATACTACTCACATTTATAATGTTTTAATTAATGTTCGAAGTCGTTTAAAAACCAAATCATTATTTGTTTAAATTCGGTGCTAGTTATTTAAACGTGACACCTGAATGTTGAAGCAACAGTGCTGATGTATCCAGTAACATGTCAACTAAGTGGACGTAGGTCCTGTAATCCACCTATCATCATTCACTCACAAGATTAGTGTCCTTGTTACCCCTCAGGCAAAGTTTCTCCTGGCTATAATGCGATCTTATTACCAATAATAGAAATCGTGGCTAAGGAATAAGTATGTCACTTAACAAATTAGTCCATATCATGAAGACTTGGACAGCACCACACACATCAATACTGTTGTTATTATCAAATGTTTATAAGAAAGTTTCTCTGTAGCCAATTGGCTGAGTCTAGCTTCACCTGGTGCTAGCTGCGTTTAGCTTCACCTGGTGCTAGCTGCGTTTAGCTTCACCTGGTGCTGGCTGCGTCTAGCTTCACCTGGTGCTAGCTGCGTCTAGCTTCACCTGGTGCTGGCTGCGTCTTGCTTCACCTGGTGCTGGCTGCGTCTAGCTTCACCTGGTGCTGGCTGCGTTTAGCTTCACCTGGTGCTGGCTGCGTCTAGCTTCACCTGGTGCTGGCTGCGTTTAGCTTCACCTGGTGCTGGCTGCGTCTAGCTTCATCTGGTGCTGGCTGCGTCTAGCTTCATCTGGTGCTGGCTGCGTCTAGCTTCACCTGGTACTGGCTGAGTCTAGCTTCACCTGGTGCTGGCTGCGTCTAGCTTCACCTGGTGCTGGCTGCGTTTAGCTTCACCTGGTGCTGGCTGCGTCTAGCTTCACCTGGTGCTAGCTGCGTCTAGCTTCACCTGGTGCTGGCTGCGTTTAGCTTCACCTGGTGCTGGCTGCGTTTAGCTTCACCTGGTGCTGGCTGCGTTTAGCTTCACCTGGTGCTGGCTGAGTCTAGCTTCACCTGGTGCTAGCTGCGTTTAGCTTCACCTGGTGCTGGCTGCGTCTAGCTTCACCTGGTGCTGGCTGCGTCAAGCTTCACCTGGTGCTGGCTGCGTTTAGCTTCACCTGGTGCTGGCTGAGTCTAGCTTCACCTGGTGCTGGCTGCGTTTAGCTTCACCTGGTGCTGGCTGAGTCTAGCTTCACCTGGTGCTGGCTGCGTTTAGCTTCACCTGGTGCTGACTGAGTCTAGCTTCACCTGGTGCTAGCTGCATCTAGCTTCACCTGGTGCTAGCTGCGTCTAGCTTCACCTGGTGCTGGCTGCGTCTAGCTTCACCTGGTGCTGGCTGCGTTTAGCTTCACCTGGTGCTGGCTGCGTTTAGCTTCACCTGGTGCTAGCTGCGTTTAGCTTCACCTGGTGCTAGCTGCGTTTACCTTCACCTGGTGCTAGCTGCGTTTAGCTTCACCTGGTGCTGGCTGCGTTTAGCTTCACCTGCTGGCTGCGTCTAGTTTCACCTGGTGCTACCTGCGTCTAGCTTCACCTGGTGCTAGCTGCGTTTAGCTTCACCTGGTGCTAGCTGCGTTTAGCTTCACCTGGTGCTGGCTGCGTTTAGCTTCACTTGGTGCTAGCTGCGTCTAGCTTCACCTGGTGCTAGCTGCGTTTAGCTTCACCTGGTGCTGGCTGCGTTTAGCTTCACCTGGTGCTGGCTGCGTTTAGCTTCACCTGGTGCTGGCTGCGTTTAGCTTCACCTGGTGCTGGCTGAGTTTAGCTTCACCTGTTGCTAGCTGCGTTTAGCTTCACCTGGTGCTAGCTGCGTTTAGCTTCACCTGGTGCTGGCTGCGTTTAGCTTCACCTGGTGCTAGCTGCGTCTAGCTTCACCTGGTGCTAGCTGCGTCTAGCTTCACCTGGTGCTGGCTGCGTTTAGCTTCACCTGGTGCTGGCTGCGTTTAGCTTCACCTGGTGCTGGCTGCGTTTAGCTTCACCTGGTGCTGGCTGCGTTTAGCTTCACCTGGTGCTGGCTGCGTTTAGCTTCACCTGGTGCTGGCTGCGTTTAGTTTCACCTGGTGCTGGCTGCGTTTAGCTTCACCTGGTGCTGGCTGCGTTTAGCTTCACCTGGTGCTGGCTGAGTTTAGCTTCACCTGGTGCTGGCTGCGTTTAGCTTCACCTGGTGCTGGCTGAGTTTAGCTTCACCTGGTGCTAGCTGCGTTTAGCTTCACCTGGTGCTAGCTGCGTTTAGCTTCACCTGGTGCTGGTTGCGCTTAGCTTCACCTGGTGCTGGCTGCGTTTAGCTTCACCTGGTGCTGGCTGCGTTTAGCTTCACCTGGTGCTGGCTGCGTTTAGCTTCACCTGGTGCTGGCTGCGTTTAGCTTCACCTGGTGCTAGCTGCGTCTAGCTTCACCTGGTGCTAGCTGCGTCTAGCTTCACCTGGTGCTAGCTGCGTTTAGCTTCACCTGGTACTGGCTGAGTTTAGCTTCACCTGGTGCTAGCTGCGTTTAGCTTCACCTGGTGCTAGCTGCGTTTAGCTTCACCTGGTGCTAGCTGCGTCTAGCTTCACCTGGTGCTGGCTGCGTCTAGCTTCACCTGGTGCTAGCTGCGTTTAGCTTCACCTGGTGCTGGCTGCGTCTAGCTTCACCTGGTGCTGGCTGCGTCTAGCTTCACCTGGTGCTGGCTGCGTTTAGCTTCACCTGGTGCTAGCTGCGTTTAGCTTCACCTGGTGCTGGCTGCGTTTAGCTTCACCTGGTGCTGGCTGCATCTAGCTTCACCTGGTGCTGACTGCGTCTAGCTTCACCTGGTGCTAGCTGCGTTTAGCTTCACCTGGTGCTGGCTGCGTCTAGTTTCACCTGGTGCTAGCTGCGTCTAGTTTCACCTGGTGCTAGCTGCGTCTAGCTTCACCTGGTGTTGGCTGCGTCTAGTTTCACCTGATGCTAGCTGCGTCTAGCTTCACCTGGTGCTAGCTGCGTCTAGCTTCACCTGGTGCTAGCTGCGTCTAGCTTCACCTAGTGCTGGCTGCATCTAGCTTCACCTGGTGCTGGCTGCGTCTAGCTTCACCTGGTGCTGGCTGCGTCTAGCTTCACCTGGTGCTGGCTGCGTCTAGCTTCACCTGGTGCTGGCTGCGTCTAGCTTCACCTGGTGCTGGCTGCGTCTAGCTTCACCTGATGCTGGCTGAGTTTAGCTTCACCTGGTGCTGACTGCGGCTCCCTGGGGCTTCCTGTGGCCACCCAGGGATTCACTCAGGTGGATGTCTTCTTTATTTTAGTTTACTCAGTTCATTTTACAAGCTATTATCATATCAGCAAGTCAGACCTGAGGAACGATCATACTGCCAGTCCAGGACGTGACTATCAGCAAGTCAGACCTGAGGAACGATCATACTGCCAGTCCAGGACGTGACTATCAGCAAGTCAGACCTGAGGAACGAGCATACTGCCAGTCCAGGACGTGACTATCAGCAAGTCAGACCTGAGGAACGAGCATACTGCCAGTCCAGGACGTGACTATCAGCAAGTCAGACCTGAGGAACGAGCATACTGCCAGTCCAGGACGTGACTATCAGCAAGTCAGACCTGAGGAACGAGCATACTGCCAGTCCAGGACGTGACTATCAGCAAGTCAGACCTGAGGAACGAGCATACTGCCAGTCCAGGACGTGACTATCAGCAAGTCAGATCTGAGGAACGAGCATACTGCCAGTCCAGGACGTGACTATCAGCAAGTCAGATCTGAGGAACGAGCATACTGCCAGTCCAGGACGTGACTATCAGCAAGTCAGACCTGAGGAACGATCATACTGCCAGTCCAGGACGTGACTATCAGCAAGTCAGATCTGAGGAACGAGCATACTGCCAGTCCAGGACGTGACTATCAGCAAGTCAGATCTGAGGAACGAGCATACTGCCAGTCCAGGACGTGACTATCAGCAAGTCAGACCTGAGGAACGATCATACTGCCAGTCCAGGACGTGACTAACAACCTTGCACCTATTAACTGCTCAGTGAACAGAGGTAGCAAGCGTAACAGCACTTGCCCATATGTTTTCCCCTGCCCGGGATCGAACCAGGATACTTTTGGTTGTGAACCGAACACTCTATATCGCAAATTGATGCAGCAACCTCCTTAATCACAAAATTTCTTTATGCCTCGTTCATTTTACTTCGTAGGCCATTTTTCGTATAGTATATGTTACAAACCATTTTATTGGCTGGTTAATTACTCTAGTAGTTGATAGGCTTTAAACTCCATTAACCAACCTTCTTTTTATTTACTGTTGCTGAAATTTGATAATATTGTCAGTTTCCTTCTTATTCTATATTGCGTACATATATACTTGCCTGCCTCTTCTCTGCTTCAGCACTTGCATCTCTCTCTCTCTCTCTTTGTCCCTCCGACCAGTGTGTGCTTGAGCACTGTGGGCGTGGTTTACTACCAGTGGGCGTGGTGTATGGGTGAAGTAGGCGGGGCCACGAAAGCCAGGGTTATAAAGGCAGGTTGGTTGCTTTCACAAAGTTCATTCTTGGATTGACGTTGGATGGTGGTGCACACCCAAGCAGTGCTTCCGTCAACCCTCTATCACTGGCAACTCTCTAGCTCGGTGCATCATGGCAAAGGTGAGGCCTGGCAACTGTGTCATTTAGTGACTGATCAATTGAGTTTAAAGCCTATCTACTATACGGGAATCATTATAGCTGCACTTAACATTTTGACCGTCAGTCAAGAATATTTCAATACCTAAAATAGGAATTAAAGTAAGCTCACAGTGTATATACACTGAGAGATAGTCACCTTTCATTGTATATTGTAAATCTTGTGCAGTGGTAAGCGTGTGTCTGTGACCTCTGTGAGGTACTCTGCCTTGTGGCAACACTGGTGTTCTGTGACCTCTGTGAGGTACTCTACCTTGTGGCAACACTGATGTTCTGTGACCTCTGTGAGGTACTCTACCTAGTGGCAACACTGGTGTTCTGTGACCTCTGTGAGGTACTCTGCCTTGTGGCAACACTGGTATTCTGTGACCTCTGTGAGGTACTCTGCCTTGTGGCAACACTGGTGTTTTGTGCCCTCTGTGAGGTACTCTGCCTTGTGGAAAAACTGGAGCTCAGTGACCTCTGTGAGGTGCTCTACCTAGTGGCAACACTGGTGTTCTGTGACCTCTGTGAGGTACTCTGCCTTGTGGCAACACTGGTGTTTTGTGCCCTCTGTGAGGTAGTCTACCTTGTGGCAACACTGGTGTTCTGTGACCTCTGTGAGGTACTCTGCCTTGTGGCAACACTGGTGTTCAGTGACTCTGTGAGGTACTCTGCCTTGTGGTAACACTGGTGTTCTGTGACCTCTGTGAGGTACTCTGCCTTGTGGCAACACTGGTGTTCAGTGACTTCTGTGAGGTACTGTGCCTTGTGGTAACACTGGTGTTCTGTGACCTCTGTGAGATACTCTGCCTTGTGGCAACACTGGTGCTCAGTGAACAGGCCAAGTATCTTTATCGACAAGTGCCTTTGACAAAATGGAACTAACAGGAGGTAGGAACTAACAGTAGGGACCACCAGAGAACATTAGGGTTGCTACAGTGGATAAACCACTGATGAGCATCATCATTTATTGATGAAAATCTCCGACCTGATCGGGTTCTTCAGTCCTTATACAGCGATGCTAAAATAAACAGTGATAGAGGTTAAGCAAGCATAGGATGAAACTAGGGGTGGACAATCCCATCTTTCCCTCTCTTACACTCCTTTCCGCCTCCCACAATCCTTCCCTCTCTTACACTCCTTTCCGCCTCCCACAATCCTTCCCTCTCTTACACTCCTTTCCGCCTCCCACAATCCTTCCCTCTCTTACACTCCTTTCCGCCTCCCACAATCTTTCCCTCTCGTACACTCCTTTCCGCCTCCCACAATCCTTCCCTCTCGTACACTCCTTTCCGCCTCCCACAATCCTTCCCTCTCGTACACTCCTTTCCGCCTCCCACAATCCTTCCCTCTCGTACACTCCTTTCCGCCTCCCACAATCCTTCCCTCTCGTACACTCCTTTCCGCCTCCCACAATCCTTCCCTCTCGTACATTCCTTTCCGCCTCCCACAATCCTTCCCTCTCGTACACTCCGCCTTGATACTTCAGGCAGTGCTTGTCAGCACCAGTACCACTATGTTAGTGTTGCAGGCAGTGCTTGTCAGCACCAGTACCACTATGTTAGTGTTGCAGGCAGTGCTTGTCAGCACCAGTACCACTATGTTAGTGTTGCAGGCAGTGCTTGACAGCACCAGTACCACTATGTTAGTGTTGCAGGCAGTGCTTGTCAGCACCAGTACCACTATGTTAGTGTTGCAGGCAGTGCTTGACAGCACCAGTACCACTATGTTAGTGTTGCAGGCAGTGCTTGACAGCACCAGTACCACTATGTTAGTGTTGCAGGCAGTGCTTGACAGCACCAGTACCACTATGTTAGTGTTGCAGGCAGTGCTTGACAGCACCAGTACCACTATGTTAGTGTTGCTGGCAGTGCTTGTCAGCACCAGTACCATTATGTTAGTGTTGCTGGCAGTGCTTGTCAGCACCAGTACCATTATGTTAGTGTTGCAGGCAGTGCTTGTCAGCACCAGTACCATTATGTTAGTGTTGCAGGCAGTGCTTGTCAGCACCAGTACCATTATGTTAGTGTTGCAGGTAGTGCTTGACAGCACCAGTACCACTATGTTAGTGTTGCTGGCAGTGCTTGACAGCACCAGTACCACTATGTTAGTGTTGCAGGCAGTGCTTGACAGCACCAGTACCACTATGTTAGTGTTGCTGGCAGTGCTTGACAGCACCAGTACCACTATGTTAGTGTTGCAGGCAGTGCTTGACAGCACCAGTACCATTATGCTAGTGCTGCAGGCAGTGCTTGTCAGCACCAGTACCACTATGTTAGTGTTGCAGGCAGTGCTTGACAGCACCAGTACCACTATGTTAGTGTTGCTGTCAGTGCTTGACAGCACCAGTATCACTATGTTAGTGCTGCAGGCAGTGCTTGACAGCACCCCCCAGTTAAAAGCAATGGCGCCATGAGAACACTAAGAGACAACACAGGGTGTCAGGGGCCCAAGACTATTCAACTGCCTCCCAGCATACATATGGGAGATTACCAATAGCCCCCTGGCTGTCTTCAAGAGGGAGCTGGATAGACAGTCAGTACCTGACCAGCCGGGCTGTGGTTCGTACGTCGGTTTGTGTGCGACCAGCACTAACAGCCTGGTTGATCAGGCCCTGATCTACCACGAGGCCTGGTCATGAACCAGGTCGCTGGAGCGTTAACCCTCGGAACACCCTCCAGGTATACACCCTCCAGGTATACACCCTCCTGGTATAACAGTACTATTATATTAGTGTTGCATGGGAGTGCTTGACGGCACCAGCGCCACTAGGTTACTAGGATACCGTGACTCTACAGAATGGACCCTTACCTCACTAGGAAATAGCGTTACATGATGGTGACCACAAACAAATCTATTAAAAAAACAGTAAGGAGAGTGTCGGGGAAATCTGTCAAAACAATCTAGTAAATGAATTGTTTTAGCGTGCGTGAGCGTGAAAGCAAATAGAAATGCCAAGAGAACCACACTACTAGACAATGAGTGTGGTAAAAAAAAGTGAAAAGCATGCAAAGGTATAGACAGACTGAGACAGATAAGACAAAAGGTATATATATATATATATATATATATATATATATATATATATATATATATATATATATATATATATATATATATATATATATATATTTAATATATCAAGAGATAGAAATATACACTGATAGCACAATTATCAACACCAGCTTATCTAGATGAAATATGTGGAGAATGTGTGTGTGTGTGGTTTGGTCCAGTTACCCACATCCTGCTCCACACCGGAAGGAACACACATAAATTATTATTACAGTGCACACCTGCAAGATGGGTGAGTGGTTAGGTGGGTGGGTGGTAGTACCTGTACTTGTCTAACAAATTACTAGGTTTCACGACACTTAACGGTATGTATTATCGGGTAGTGTGGAGGAAGCATGTACATGTATGTTGTACACGTACTTGTAGAAATAATGGTAATATTATTATTATGAGTTTATTCATTGATAAGCAAGTTAATCTACAAACTACTAGTAACTCATACACATACAGGTTCTGGGGACATGAACTTCCCGGGCGGCTCCGTGTATGACGCTGTATATCCGTCATCAAGGTAGCGTAGTACTGTGTGATTGTGGTACATTATTCTCTGGCTAATACTTTGCAAGAAAGTGCTTGGGAATTACATATTGGTTGTCCTTAAATTATCCCAGGCTATTCTCCTCGGCCTTCTGGGCATTCTAACTGATGTAGTTCTTCGCAAGCAGAAAACATAAATGAATCTCCGACAGTGCATCGGCAGGCCAATTTGGTCAATATGTCTGCTGTAGAGGTGAGGGGAAAGAACGCAAGACACGATAAACGTTTACAATAATGAGAAAAGCCTTGGCTGGGGCTGGTGTCTGGCACGAAGGCTACCCTCTACTAAGTAGACCCGTTGACAGTCATATGGAGTCTGTTTTGCACTGCAACCTGTGTAATCACAGTTTGGGTTTGTACATATGCCTCAACGATAGGTGATATCTAACTTCGACAAAGCGGATTGAAAGATGGATTCGACAACTTCAAGAAAACCCAGTTTAATCAATTTCTTATGAGCCCCCATACCCATCTTGTGGGCTGTCACAAAACACAGGCACTTCGCCGTAGGCTGCAAGACTCTCCGTTATCGACGAAAATACACGACAAAGTTCCTGATAAATCTGGGCAATAACACTCATTAAGGAAATAAAGGATTCCAGAGCAACTTGCTTTTAAAAGAACCTCAAGTGTCAATGTAGCAAGGTAATGCTTCCTAGACTCCACATGTGAGGTGCTGAAGGTTCGGTTTATATAATTGGACACCAAGGAAAATAAGTCTTTTAATTTATTGGATTATCTAGATAATTTACACACATATGTTAATATAAAAGACAATCGTAAAATTCTATACTTGAGTAAGAATGCTTAATAAAGTAACTCATTAGCTTTACATTAGGGATGTGGGTTAAGAGAACACATCTGTTATGTTTACATGAATATTGTTATAACCCCGAGGCGAAGATCTGAGGTGGACTTGCTTTCTTTTATATACATATTCCCCGTCCTTCCATGCTCTCCTCTCTACCTCTAATCGTCCTTATCATTAACAATTAGTGTTTTAACGTCACATGATCAAGCCGGAAGTTGGCCATGTTGGAGATATTGATTTCCATTTAATTGTTTTAATAGTTTTTATCAGACACTATTGAAATGCAAATATTCTTCCTGCAACTCCGTCAAGTTTAGATGAATTGTTGCTTTATCTTTTCAATCTGAGTACCCAGTAATTGGTCTGAGGATGTAATTGTCTGATAAAAGGAACTACTTATAATAATGTTAGTTTAGATTCAGTACTGAATAAATATTTAAAAATGTCAGAAAACTTCTCATCTGTTAGTTCCGTATTTTTTTTCTTTTCTCTCCATCTTGAGTAACATTTTCTTGTTTTCTGCAACTGAATTCATCACGACAGAAATGTATATCTACCTATATATATTTTTTGTCTATTGCATGTACTGCTCGGTACATTCTTGTCAAATAATTCAGTTACATGCTTGTTGTAAAACTCCAGACCGACGCATCAACCTTTTCTTTGTATCAGGACCATTTCACTGCTTTTACCTTTTCGGAAACTAACAGATTTTTCCATTATTTAGTGATAACGAATCACGGAACGGGTAGAGCTTGAACTAATGGCGGGTGAGTCGTAGAACTCACAGCCCAGTGCGTTAACCGCTAGAGTAGTGATAGCGTCTTTGCTCTCCGGTATCGTTAATATGGCCGCTCGTCCGAGTTACTGTGCTAATCGTGACTGATGTACAAACATTCTATAAGGTTTGTCTAACACGTTCTCCGTGATTATTTTTCTTGCGTGTGTTGGCAGATGGTGAGAATTTAGCCCGCTTTCCCTTATGAGTCAGCGTCGTTCAGTATCGTATGGAGTGGGTTAGTAACCCATGATAATACAGGATAACGTATGAACAGCATAATGACAAGTGTAACTGTTAGGTATATATATTCCGAAACGTTTCGCCTACACAGTAGGCTTCTTCAGTCGATTAGAGAGGAGGCTGCCTCCTCTGAATTTGACCGAAGAAGCCTACTATGTAGGCGAAACGTTTCAGAATAAATATACCTAGCTGTTGCACATGTCTTATCAAGATAACGTATTGATGCCCTTCGACTCTCTTCCCCAGGATAAGACCCACAACGTTAGGACACTTATAGTCACCTTCTTGCAGTACGCATGACAGCTAGACCCATTTCCGATAGCCCAAATCCCCTAATATTTCTCGAGTTATAGCTCAACGGTCTCAAGAGGCGAATATGCTGTAGTTCAGCAGGATCAGGAAATAGAACTTAACCCTTTCAAGTAATGCTAAAATTTTAGGTCACGTGTTTGCAGTATGCGAAGATATTATTACTAAGCCCAAGAGCTGTAATTCAAAAAACAGTTGGAACTCGTGTGTAGTCACGTGGGTAATAAAGGAAGGTGATAAAGCATAGGGTGGTACGGGAACCCAGTGATAACTGGTGATATATCGTGGACTGATATAGCGTAGGGGTGGCAAGGGAGCCGGAGTTATAAGGGTGATATCATGGGGTATTATAGCAGGGGTGGGTGGTAAAGGAATAATTACCACAATATGCACACAGTCACGCCAGAAACTAAAATTTCACTTTAATTTGATCTCTCTCCAATATTGTATTTTGCCATGAGTTGTAAATATTGAATGCTGCTTAAATACTAGCCAAATATTAGTCAAATATAAGTCTAATACTAGTCAAAATACTGGTCAAAGAACACAGTGTACTGCGACCCACTATTACAAGTGATGACTTGAGTTCCATAATGAACACGGGGGCTTAGTATGTAACTGGGGACAATACGATTCCCCAGTAAGCATCACTAAACCCCTCACTCCTCCCACTCTTTGTCTCTTTCTTTATCTCATCAAAAAACTGGACTTTGGTACATGTAGTGGCTACAGCGAGGGATTTCAAGAAGCATCCACTGAAGACAAGAAGCCCATCGAATGGATGATAGCAACATCCAGACCACAACCCGGGAGGACAGGTCACATCTGTGCACGGAAGGACATAGGGAGCTGTGAGCTCCTAGCCAGTGGACCTTTGGAACCTGACACAGACAGCACAATAGCGTGTACTAGTTTGCTCCACAGCTGAGCTCCTCAAGAGAGGTTTCTTAATACTCGTGAGGGGCTCTTGATTTAAGGATTTGAATCTAACTGCCCCCTTCCTTGGATCGAACCTGATTACCTCCCATTCTTCCCTGAATGTAATATAATAATAATAAAAATCAATAATAATTACAAATACATCAGTCCAGCTCCTCGTGACTTAAGTCCAAGAGAAGCTTTCGAAAATCAACATAAAACTTTTCCTCCAGGGAGTTACGGAACACCCCAAGGCACAGCCAAGAAGAAAAATAATAGAGAAGAGAGGTGGAAGAGGATAGAAAAGAAAGAAAATGAAAGAGGTTGAGGAATTGTAAGGATAAGTGAAAAAGGAAGAGGGTGCAGAAGAGAGAAAATGAAGGAGGGAACGGGTAGAGAAGGAAAAGAATGAGACCAGGGGATAGTGAAGAAGGGAGATAATAAGGAAGGGAAAGAGAAGCAAGCTCATGTTGGCGACTTTCTTTATTTTAGCAACGGCATTTACCTTTCTATGTAAAATACATTTTAATGTTATTCTTGGCATCCAATACCGATGAAACATTACTGAGAAGGTTGTCTTCTCCTTGGAAGTGTGCAGGGCTCGGGGCTCTCAGATAGGTAACTAAACCACCTCTGTTGTGGGCTCAAGAAGCATAAAAGGGTCGGGGCTCCTCAGGTAAGTGACTAAATCATCCCTTGTATGAGCCAGGAACCTTTACAAGAGCTGGGGCTCTAATTTAGGTAACTAAATCACCTCTCATGTGAGGCCAGGATGCTTGCGAGGGTCAGAACCCTCTGGTACTCTAGTTAGCCAATTCAACTCTCGTGTCCTTTGTAAAGTTTCAGCCAACCTTTTCCCTCCCCTCGTCTCTTGGAAAATCGCTGATGATGATAATGGTGATGATATTTCAGGGCTTGGAAATGGTGTTGGTGTGTGCGTGGTTGTGCGCTGTGGGCGGCGACTACAGTACGCCTCTCTCACCCTACATCGTGCTGCCAGCAGGACCCAGTAAGCAGCACAAGTGGGTGGGCTACGATTACTCCAACAACATGCCATACTCCGTCCCCAAGCCTTACATCATTCCCAAGTGGGTACCCAACATGAACCACACTTACACCGCCTTTTGGGTGGAACATGCTCCCACGCCCACCC
Organism: Cherax destructor; assembly: GCA_009830355.1. Classification (NCBI taxonomy): domain Eukaryota; kingdom Metazoa; phylum Arthropoda; class Malacostraca; order Decapoda; family Parastacidae; genus Cherax; species Cherax destructor. Next base: position 121,471 of record WNWK01004163.1, on the reverse strand, counting down.
AGGACTATACATACGGGCGCACTAGACCTGTCCCTCTCTTTTCTTATCCTGCACTAGGATTTGGCCATCCCAAGAGAAATTATGTGACATCGTTCAGCGGCGACATCAGTGGCCAGATACCGGCCACCCCTCATGCCTCAGCATCAGCAAGAGGAAGGGCGCCCCATTCCCCATTGCTCCCAGCTCCTGCTCCTCGGGCTTCACTGCCTTTTGACACTCTTACTAAGGTTTCTCCCGGAAACCCTCTTGTTACCTATGCACCAGTTCCCCTAGGTTTGGCCGCTGGCCTCCAGGCGCCACCCCCTGCCACCCAGGCCGCCCGTCCACCTTCTCTCACCTCTGACCCATTGTTCCTCCCTCCACAGATCAAGGATATCCTTCGCCAGAGAGGGGCGGCCTCTAATTCTATAATGTCATATAGCAGTGCTGAGGATTCGTCTTATAGTCAACTGTAGTGCTTGTTTCCTTTTCTTATCTAATGCTGACTAGTAATCTTCAAATGGTTCATGCAGCTTCCTCTCAACATGCTTGGCTAATCTACCTCCTGCGTGCCTGTCCGAAATCCCAGTATGATACACTGTCCACTAACTGAGGCTCCTTCTTGATTACAGGTGGTTCTTTTGGTGATGTGTACCCTACTAACCATGGACCAAACTAAGGCGAGCTACAGTAACATTATCAACGTGATACTTCGTCCCGCGAGTCGCAGCCGATCCTTCAGTTGGATAGGTCCAGGCAATATTGACAACATACCACTGCATGTGCCTCGTCCACTCTTCATCCCACGATGGGTACCCAGAGGAAGATCAGAATATGTGGCTAAGTGGGTCCCGACCATACCCACGCATGTCCAACACTCTCACGCCCACCAGCAGCCGTTTAAGTTTTCAGGGTTTGTTGCACCTAAGAGTAACTCTGTAGCTCAGCAAATAAACTTTCCAACATATGATTTGGTGCCTCCAGCTGTAGTCAGCAGTAGTGCCCGTGAAACAAGTCAGCATGCCACCGGCTATGCCCCTCTCCAGGTGACCAGCAGTGATGCCCGTGAAACAAGTACTCAGCAACACAACGACTATGCTCCTCACGCGGATGACGTCATCTCTGGGACTCGCATCAGTAGCAAATTTCCTGCTACAGTGGGTGTCTCACTCACTGTGGCGGAGCCAACGCTCACAAAGCACTATCACCAGCAGCAAAATCTTGTGACACCTCAGACAAGCATCAGGAGCCAGGCTAGTGGACCACGCGCGGCGCCTCTAGGGCCCATCTTAAGTGACTTGGTATATGACGAAGCCACTCTGAGTGAATTTAGAGCCCCTGATCCCAGCAACGTTGTATCCGTTGAGAATGCTTCCAACGCTCTTGAAACCTTTACTGACCCTATTGTTTACAGAGCTGTGGCTGATGAAACACTGAAGGTAACCAAACCAGCATCACCTGCCAATACTGATATCCTGTACGGTGAAGGGTCAAATAGTGTGGTAACTAAGGTTCAGTTAAACCACATCATGTCTCCTCAAGAGAACAGTGACCTGGTGTTCATCGTGGAGCCAAGTGACAACCTCACTACCCTGACAACGACACACTTCCTGGACGGGAAGGAAACTCTTCAGTCCTCGCAGGACAGCTCTAGCTCATACCGGGCGCCTTCCACGATCGTCTCTCTTCCATTAGAATTTCTACAGCGAGAAGTCATTACTCGCCAAAACGACGTGGCATTCGTCGATGTTTCCCAATCACTTAATTTTGAACCAAATCCAGAGTATGGTCAAAGTTTATTCGTTTCAAATTATCTGGAACTTGACCAAGACTTTAAACCCAGCCAGCCTTTTGATATCAATGACTTCCAGGACAGTGAAGGGTTTCACCCAAATCCGGAGTTTATTTCAATTTCCAATTTCCAACCTAATCCGAAAAATATAAAAATAAATTTGGAAGGTGTGCTTGGTGAAAGTGCCCAGCCCAGTCTGCTACTGAAATCCAATGAAAACTTTCAGTTCAATTCTCAATACGAAACTGATGAAATTTTACAAAGCAAAGTACAAACCAGTCAGGACATTAAGTTTAAAGATGACTTTGAATCTAATCGCACATTCCAGCTAAATAGGGAAACAGTTCAGGTAGCCTCAGTGCCCCTGGCTACCTCCCATGGAGTGGCCATAGCCAAGCCCCTACCAGCCACGCCACCTCTGGTGGAAAGCCGCTCTCTCTCCCTCCCTGGCTTCATTCCACACCCCGTGTCCTTTCCCATCGATACCTCAGTTCTCAGGCTTGACCTACCGTCCAGGGGACGACAAACCCGCGTCCTCTCCCCACCAATGCCCTTCTCTCATCTAAAACTCCAGTCTTCTCAGCTACCCTTCAGTGCTCGCACCCACCCTCGAGCAGGCCGGCGTAACCACTCCAGACGTATATTTCTTAGGTAAGAAGAAAAAAGCCCGTAGACGGCAACACACTTCTGGATATGTCAGGAAGAGGGCAAAATACTGCTGGGACTGTCACCCTCTCGCAGAGGGCAACACACTGCTGGGTCTGTCATCTACGAAACTACACTGCCCTAGCTACGTACGTATAGGTATTTCATACGAAACATTATTTATAATGAAACAAATATAAATGCATACACTTGAATGCATGTCTCAGTAGCCCCTAGTTAGGGCAGCATTTTAGTAGCTCATAGTCTCGCTTAGCCTCATGAATGTTTGCCCCTAATGCCATGGCATGCCAGTGGCTCTCCTTGCATTACAGTTTTATATTTGTATTATATTTGTAACTACCAATAACATTGTACACTTGTAACATGCATTGAAATAAAAATTATTATTATTATTATTATTATTATTAACCATTGTATCGTATTTAAGATCTGTAGTTGCCCATGCTACGTAGTGTCATCATTATTCGTCAGCTACTGTAAGCGTGTCATTGAGCTGTCAGACTCGCTTTCTCATCAATATTTTCCTCCACTAAAGCAGCTATAAACGTGAAGGCTAACTAACCTTTTCAACAGAGTCCAACTGGGAAGCCAATGACCAGTTTTACGTATGTTAGTACCACCAGCCTATAGTGCTGCACATCAGCTATGACCTGTTTAGCAGTGATGTTGGTTCTATTACTGGGGTATTGCAAGAAGCAATGGCTGGTGTGCAGCACTATAGACTGGTGGTGTGTACTAACACAAGTTACTACACACCACCGGTCCATAGTGCTGCACACCAGCCATTCCCTCTTGCAAGGCCCCGCCATAGAACCAACACCACCACTGAGCAGGTCATCATATGATCCAGACGTACTTAAGGTATTTTTTCCACTGGCGAAGCAATAATATGCATTAATGTATAATTTATCTATCAGTATTACGTGATGTACAGTGTTTTGTTTAGATATTTATTACATTTCAGTCTGTTCACAAAAGGATGAAAGTTACTTGTTAATTACATCAAATTATTGTAGCAAATATCTGTAGAGTTACTCAAAGATAAAATAAGTTTGTCCATTATTGTATGTATTGACAGTATTAATATTATGTAAACCTACCTCTTTCCCCCTTCCTGTAAACATTAGTCCCTCCTTACCTCCCTCCCACTAGTTTAGTACTACTACCTTCCCTCCTACTAGTTTAGTAGTGTTACCTTCCCTCCCACTAGTTTAGTGCTACTACCTTCCCTCCCACTAATGTAGTATTACTTTTCCTCCCACTAGTTTAGTCGATAATGGTAATTAATTAAATTTTATAATTCACTTTATGACGTGTTTTATTACCCTACAAATATAATATGAAGTACATGTAACAGTATGAAGTACATGTAACAGTATGAAGTACATGTAACAGTATGAAGTACATGTAACAATATGAAGTACATGTAACAGTATGAAGTACATGTAACAGTATGAAGTACATGTAACAATATGAAGTACATGTAACAGTATGAAGTACATGTAACAGTATGAAGTACATGTAACAGTATGAAGTACATGTAACAGTATGAAGTACATGTAACAGTATGAAGTACATGTAACAGTATGAAGTACATGTAACAGTATGAAGTACATGTAACAGTATGAAGTACATGTAACAGTATGAAGTACATGTAACAGTATGAAGTACATGTAACAGTATGAAGTACATGTAACAATATGAAGTACATGTAACAGTATGAAGTACATGTAACAGTATGAAGTACATGTAACAGTATGAAGTACATGTAACAGTATGAAGTACATGTAACAGTATGAAGTACATGTAACAGTATGAAGTACATGTAACAGTATGAAGTACATGTCACGAACTCTGCCCACAAGTGAGACTAGCCTGAGTGGTCTATAATATGAAGCTAAGGATCTATTTCCTCTCGTAAATTGGTATCACGTTTGCCATTTTTAACTTATGTGATATAGTACCTGTTTGTAGTGAGCTGTTGAAAAGACTATCTAACGGTTTGCTATTTTTTTTTTTTTTTACATTTCTTTAGAGTCCTTGAATACAGCTCTCCATTACGAGGTGTAAGTTTATTTAGGCACAGATACACATACCTGGAGTATACCTGAAGAGGGTTTCGGGGGTCAACGCCCCCGCGGCACGGTCTGTGACCAGGCCTCATAGTGGATCAGGGTCTGATCAACCAGTACAATTATCACATATAGTTTAAATTACATAGGATTACCCAAAAATGTCAGGCAATGACTTATTTCCATTTGGGGTCTTCGACTTTTTGATTTCAGTCCAGTTGTCTGAGGATCATGTCAATGGCGACTTCAATGTTTAATTTTTCTCCTCACCTGTATAATTATTAATCTCTGGGATTGAATTTTGTTATACACAAGAGGATCTCTGTGTAGAAATGGAGAGAAAATAAGTGTTTAAAATGGTGCACATTTAATTGTCACTAAGAGTAAGCTGAACTTTGTTACACTTGCTAATGAGCGCCACGTGGCGTCTCTTACTACGTAGCGTCCCTTACAACGTGGTGTCCCTTACCGCGTAGCATCCCTTACCACATGGAGTCTCTTACCACGTGACGTCCCTTACCACAAAGCGCTCCAGGCATTTTCCCTAGTTGCCTGTCCCTCGAGCCAGCGCCGTCTAGGTGTTAAGAAAGTTGAGCAATAGCTCCTGGATCTGTTACTTATCTACATGGATTTCTTTGTAGATAGTGTAGTGGTTCAACAATAGTTTGTTTTTTTCCCGCGCTTCTTATTTATTATTTGTAATCCGGTCAGTGACTCAGATATAGTGACGTGTCCCTCCCCGCAGGGTTCAGTGAAGAGTCAACCTGTACGCTTTGGAATATAGCACATTTTCCTATTTCTATTTTCACGCATTATATTCTTATATTATTATTATTATTATGAAAAAAAAAAAAAGCTTTAACTCCTGCTGAGGTCTGGACACTGAGAGGAAGGCTCAAGACGTAAGCTGTAAAAGGTCTTAAAAACCAATAATATTTTCAACAATTTTATGAGTCATGATTCCCTCAAGGAAGGTTCTTTGATGCTGGTGAGGGGCTCTTGATCTAGGGAATTGGATCTGTGCTCCAGTTCCCTAAATTAAACCTGAATACCTTCCACATCCCCCCACAGGCGTTGCATAATCCTACGGGTTTAGCGCTTCCCACTTGATTATAATAATAATGAGTCATGATGACCTGCCTAAATTATATTTTATCTTTATTTATAAAAATAATAAAAATACGTAGTCAGTTAAGTAAACCACCACTGCCCGAAATGCCTCGGCATGATAATGGCTTTCTTTGCACTTAGCAAATCCATATTGTAAACTATGCATGAAATAGATTCCTTATAACTCGTCAGTCACACATTGTAAACTATGCAAAGAAATAAAATTTGAATTTGAATTTTGAACCAATATCACATGCAGTGCATAAATATAATTATCACTTGATCAGTATAAGATAATTATCACCTGGTACGTTATGTAGTATAAAGTTAATATTTCAAGTTAATACAGAGAAGAATATCACAAGAGTTGTCAAATGCCGGGACGTGAGGCTCATGCCACCATTATATCCTTCAATATTTTACCAGTCACTATTACTAAAACTGTTTTAGGGTGTTTGAAAGGTGACGTAGCGTGAGAGGTAATAAATGACGTTATAAGGTGAGGTATAAAGGGTTAGAAGAGAGAGTATAAGGTAGTAAGTGTGGCAGCGTGGCTGGCCATGAGCAGTGTAGCAGCAGTGAGCAGGAGGCTCACATTCCATGGTGGAGCACTGCTCAAGCCACTGCTATACACACTTCCTGTCAGGCAGGTGGTGGTGGTGAGGAGGAGCAGTGTGTTAGTGTGTAGGAGAGAAGTAAGAAACATCGTGGGTGTGTGTGGTGGTGTATTGAGGGCGCCACAGAGCACTGTGTCAGCCACCATGGCGCCCATCATCACTAATAATCTACCTCCCTCACAACTCTTACAAGAATACATCGAGCAGAATAAAGTTATGATCTTCAGCAAGTCTTACTGCCCCTTCTGTCACAGGGTCAGTACTCAGTTCTTGTTCAGAGTATCACACACCTACCTTCAGAATGAAGAGCTAAACCCAAGGGGGTCATAGCATTCAGGAGTGCAAGGAAGGGCAGGTTAAATCCAATTTCTTGGATCAAAAGCCCTCCACCGGCATCAAGGCATTCCCCTTAAAGTCAAGAGGTGCAGAACTCTTGATCCAAGGAATTGGAGCTGTCCTTTTCCTTGGATCAACTCTGCTTCCCTCATTCCCCTTGTACTGTATGAACCCTGTATGTTTAGTGCTCCCTCATGCATGGTATAATTATCCTCACATCTAGTTCATAAGTTTAATGTCCTTTTTTTTGCAATAATTTTGTCATTTGTTTTATGAAATTCCTTAAGAGTTAGTGGAGTAGCTGTTACTCTGAATTATTCCAGATTTATCCAATTTAAAACTGTCGAGTTCTCAAGATTAAAGGATTTTATTCAGTGGAGCCACAGTGTCAAAGTATTTTCATTAATCTCCTCCATGATGTTCTCTCAAGAGAACACTTTTAATGGGACTCTTGATTCCTAGAACTGTACTTATGTTTTCCCCTTTCTGGATCAAACCTGATTTTCACACATTTGAGTTACTTAGCTGTTTTAGCTTTTAAGGTTTAAATAAGATGCTAAAAGGACTTAATGGAAATAAGTCACTTTCTTTTGGGTTATCCTAGGTAATTTACACTATGATAATTACTTGTGTGTACTTGTGCCTAAATAAACTTATTTACTTATTAATGCCTCCCATTTCCCAGGTGCTACATGGCCTGTACTGGTTTAGTGCTTTCCTCTGAATACAATATAAATCCCCAGGAGGCAACCAAGAGCTGCTAGGTGAAAAAGGGCAACAGATGTAAGGAAACATGTCTAACTTTTCCACTTGGATTGAACCTAGGTCTTTCAGATATAAGCCAAAGGCTCTTCCACTTGAAACAAGTGCTAGTGGCTCACTTGGTAGCAGCTTCAGTTTACACAAAGATGTTTTTTTTATCCTAGGAAGAACAGAAATGGTCATGTTTCCTTACACCTATTCCTCTTCTTCACCTAGCAGTAAATAGGTACCTTGTAAGTGTTGGTAGCTGGTTTTGGGTTGCATCCTGGAGAAGAGAATAAAGTACAATTCAGGATTTATTGAATTTTGTCCATTAAATTTGAAATCCATTTACACGTTTGACAGAAACAATAATAGACAGTTCAGGATTAAATGGATGATGTTAATAATTTTTTCTACAAGTACATGTACAACGTATACAGGCCTAACTGACATCGATTACATACTACTTTATAGAAAACCCCTTGTTATGCAGATCATTTCAGGGAAATTAGGTCACTTTTGTCTCTAGGATGTGACCCACACCCAGGTACCTATTTTACTGCTAGGTAAACAGGGACAGCAGGTGCCTTAAGGAAACATGTCCTAATGTTTCCACCCATACCGAGGATTGAACCATGGACCTCAATGTGTGAGCTGAGTGCACTAATAGTTGAGCTGGATGTTGTCTGGCCACAGATTTTTACCTGTTAAATATGACTGTTAAATAAAAGTCCATTATACAGAGGTTTTTACTTCTGAATCTAAATTTATCCTATTTTTAAGTAATAATTTTTATGCCAATATAATTATTTTTATAATTACTGTTTATTAGGACCAGTTAAAATTTGATTTGGAGTAATTAATGGTTATTAAAGAGTAACTTGTAATACAGTTTATCTGCACTAGTTTTGATATCCACAAGTTGGGTTAGAATATAAATAAATTAGTAATTTAGTATAGACATGCATATTTGATTTTCATAAACTTTGTTCAGCACAATATAGCAATAATAAAACAACTCTTTAGCATTGATAATACAGTGGACCCCCGCCTAACGAGCACCCCGGAAATCGTACAATTATGTAAGTATAATATTGTAAGTGCTTGTGGAAGTGTATTTTTGGGGGTCTAAAATAGACTAACCTACGTGACATTATTTCTTAAGGAAGTAAATTCGTTCGGTAATGGCACTTGAGCAGGCTTCTGGAATGAATTTTGCTCGTTAGGCGGGGATCCACTGTACTGATATTAATTTCGATCACACAAACAGTCTTTCTTGCATTAATTATTAAAATAACTTATGTTATTTTGTTTCAGGTGAAGGATCTCTTCAACCAGTTGAATGTGCATTACACAGCATTGGAACTTGATCACATGGGTGAGTTGATGTATGCTAGGAAGACTGCAGGTCATTCTTTTCCTATTCTTGAGTAATACCAAGAAATTAACTGGCTTGTTCTTTGACCTTGAAACTGGTAAGTGGTTAATAATGTCATTTATAGTCATTGATGCTTCACTGTTTCTGATTGTGCTCAATTATACCAGTAATATTATATTAATGTAACATTGTATACTTTACCTCATTATTTAATTTCAGTATTGTAGAACACAAGATTGTTTATGTAAAACTTGTGTTTTCAGAAAATTATGGTGCATACACTGTTAACTTAGTGACATTCGTCACTTTCTTCACTTGGGAAAACCTTGATTTGCCGACAGGAAATTTGATGACTGGTGACAGGATATTCCAACATACTTTACTTAGCTTGGAATTTTCTTCTCTATTTACTTATTTGTAAGTTCATGACTAAAGCTGTGTTCGATACAGAAATTGTTTCATCTTAAAAGTTTTTTCCAATGATTAGTCTCTACTGCATCTCTGATATACCTGTAATCAGTTTCGAGAGTCATTCTGCTCCAACAGCCCAGTTTGGAGCCAGGGTTTTCTAGTGCTTGCCTGGTCAACCATGCTTTTATTGTTGACAGCTCACTGGTCTGCATATCCATCACACCCTGGTTAATCTGATGGAGGTAGTGATTGAGTTTACTCTTGAAGAATTCTGCAATTGTTACGGCAGTATTTCTGATATCTGCTGGTAGTACAGTGGACCCCCGAGTTTCGGTCATAATTCATTCCAGAAGGCTGTTCAAGTGCTATTACTGAACGAATTTGTTCCCTTAAGGAAAAATGTAAATTAAATAAGTCCTTTCAGACCCCCAAAAATACACATACAAAAGCACTTGCAATATTAAACTTACATAATTGTTTGATTTCCGAGGAGGTGACTGAAACTCGGGGGTCCACTGTATGTTGAATGGTCTAGACCCACAGATGTTGATTACCGTGTACTCTGACTGTCCATACCACCCCTACTTTTCGCTGGGTTTATTTTGCACTTTCTCCCAAATCTTTTGCTCTAGTGTATTGTTATGGTAGTGCATAGGTTGGGATTAAATCCTCCAGTATTCATGTGCAGTTTATATTGTTATGTAAGTACCACTCTCGCTTCTCTACTCCATTGATTACCTAATCAGTACTTTGAGGCACTGAGGCACTCCAAGTAGTTTAAATACTTTATTAGCTTTGTGGGCAGTAAATGATCTCTATATTTATTCCAGCATTATCTCTTCTACCTTGAATGAACTCAACACTGAATTGTACTCTAAGCAAGAAAGCACACGTGATTAAAATAGTCACCATTAGCAATTTTTCTCATTTTGAAGGTTTTCATTATCCACCTCATCATTTTTCTAGCTTTCATAATATTTGCCATTTAGTGGTAACTAAATGAAAGGTAAACTGGCATTATTCAAACCAGATCTTTGATATGTTGTTTTTGTTTTATTAGGAAGGCTTCCTATGTTCTGTATACAGTGCCCCTTTTTAGTTCATCTTTTCATAACTAAGCAATTGGAATTTGTCATCATTGAACATTATTTTCTACTTCCCAGTAAAAGACTGCTAATATTCTTTTGCAGTTTTTCCTTGTTTTCTATCAGGGTAACTTTCATTCTTATATTTGTATAATCCACAAATAAAAAGCTGTGGCCTGTGTTTTTATTAATGCTGTGAGGATGAGAAACAGTAAAGGTGCTAAGACTGTGCCTTGAGGTACTGAGATTTTTTCCCTTATTAAGGCTAGATTTTGCTAGATTATTTATTAACACACCGGCCGATTTCCACCAAGGCCCAAAAAAGAAAAACTTTTATCATCATTCACTCCATCCCTGTCTTGCCAGAGGGTGCTTTACACTACAGTTATAAAACTGCAACATTAACACCCCCTCCTTCAGAGTGCAGACACTGTACTTCCCATCTCCAGGACTCAAGTCTGGCCTGCCGGTTTCCCTGAATCCCTTCATAAATGTTACTCTGCTCACACTCCAACAGAACGTCAAGTATTAAAAACCATTTGTCTCCATTCACTCTTATCAAATATGCTCACGCATCCTTGCTGGAAATCCAAGCCCCTCACACACAAAACCTCTTTTACCCCCTCCCTCCACCCTTTCCTAGGCCGACCCCTACCCCGCCTTCCCTCCACTTTAGATTTATACACTCGAAGTCATTCTGTTTCGTTCCATTCTCTCTACATGTCCGAACCACCTCAACAACCCCTTCTCGGCCCTCTGGATAATAGTTTTGGTAATCCCACACCTCCTAATTTCCAAACTTCGAATTCTCTGCATTATATTCACACCACACATTGACCTCAGACATGACATCTCCAATTCCTCCAGCCTTCTCCTCGTTGCAACATTCATCACCCATGCTTCACACCCATATAAGAGTGTTGGTATAACTATATTCTCATACATTTCCCTCTTTACTTCCATGGACAAAGTTCTTTGTCTCCACAGACTCTAAGTGCACCACTCACCCTTTTCCCTTCATCAATTCTATGATTCACCTCATCCTTCATAGATCCATCTGCCGACATGTCCACTCCTAAATATCTGAATACATTCACCTCCTCCATACTCTATCCCTCCAATCTGATATCCAATCTTTCGTCACCTAATCTTTTTGTTATCCTTATCACCTTACTCTTTCCTATATTCACTTTCAGTTTTCTTCTTTTACATACCCTACCAAATTCATCCACCAACCTCTGCAACTTCTCTTCAGAATCTCCCAAAAGCACAGTGTCATCAGCAAAAAGCAACTGTGACAAATCCCACTTTGTATTTGATTCTTTGTCTTTTAACCCCACACCTCTTACCAAGACCCTCGCATTCACTTCTCTTACAACCCCATCTATAAATATATTGAACAACCACGGTGACATCACACATCCTTGTCTAAGGCCTACTTTTACTGGGAAATAATCTCCCTCTCTCCTACACACTCTAACCTGAGCCTCACTATCCTCATAAAAGCTCTTCACTGCTTTCAGTAACCTACCTCCTATTCCATACACCTGCAACATCTGCCACATTGCCCCCCTATCCACCCTATCATATGCCTTTTCTAAATCCATAAATGCCACAAAAACCTCTTTACCCTTATCTAAATACTGTTCACCTATATGTTTCACTGTAAACACTTGGTCTACACATCCCCTACCGTTCCTAAAGTCCCCTTGTTCATCTGCTATCCTGCTCTCCATCTTACTCTTAATTCTTTCAATAATAACTCTACCATACACTTTACCAGGTATACTCAACAGACTTTTTCTTTTCTCTCAACAAGTCGGCCGTCTCCCACCAAGGCAGGGTGACCCAAAAAGAAAGAAAATCCCCAAAAAGAAAATACTTTCATCATCATCATCAGACTTATTCCCCTATAATATTTGCACTCTTTTTTGTCCCCTTTGCCTTTATACAAAGGAACAATACATGCTCTCTGCCAATCCCTAGGTACCTTACCCTCTTCCATACATTTATTAAATAATAGCACCAACCACTCCAAAACTATATCCCCGCCTGCTTTTAACATTTCTATCTTTATCTCATCAATCCCAGCTGCCTTACCCCCCCTTCATTCTACCCACTGCCTCACGAACTTCCCCCACACTCACAACTTTCTCTTCCACATTCCTAAAAGATGTTATTCCTCCTTGCCCTATACACGAAATCACAGCTTCCCTGTCTTCAACATTTAACAACTCCTCAAAATATTCCCTCCATCTTCCCGATACCTCTAACTCTCCATTTAATAACTTTCCTCTCCTATTTTTAACTGTCAAATCCATTTGTTCCCTACATATTTGTGTTTTAATAGAAAAAAGAGGAAGTACTTGCACTGTTGTTAACTCACTGTCTTACAATGTGTACTAACATCACAGTTCAGATTGCCTCCTGAATTGCAACATTCCTATCCCTCCAAGTACAGGCACTGTACTTCCCACCTCCAGGACTCTTGTCCAGCTGAACAATTTTCCTGAATCCCTTCATATGTTACCTTGCTCACACTGCAACAGTATGCCCATTACCATTAAAAACCACTTGTCTCTGTTCACCCTGCTCTAACATGCTTATACAAGCCTGCTGGAGGCCTCCTCCACCCTCCCCAATTCTCAGCTGCCCTATCTGGTGTAAGGCCTCTTAATTTGGGAAGAAAATGCCGTAGAAATAAAAATACTAAAACCCATGTGGGAAAGTGGTGTATAATGATTGTCAGTAGGAATGTGTAAGAATTGCCTCTTAAGTAACATGTTCATGAGACGGGAAGAAAAGATCAGCACTCCTGCCATAGTGCAAAACAATTAACATGGTTTTGTTTTACACATGAAATGTGGGGTGGTGGGGGGAGGGGTACTGTACTTAGGTGGACAGTTCCTGTCTGCCAATCTACTACAACTAGTATATCCAAAAAAGTGTAGAACAGTGAGAATGTATAATCGGTATCATGCTTCATATTTTTAACTCTAATGTTTTATTGTCAGTGTTTATTACATTACAACTGTGTACAGTGGAGTACCTGTGTGCTTTTATTTCCATTTTTTGACATTATGATTTAAGAAACTGAAACAGTGCCCCTGTTAGTCTTTCATGTAAAGGGTTTACTGTACATATTTTCTCACTTGTTCACTCCCAACTTACAAATGCTTCAACTTACACAAACATCTGCACTTGCAAACAAGGCACTTAGGTACCAGTCAAGATTCTTTACTTGTTGAGCCACAGTACAAACATGTACAGTGGTACCTCGAGTTACGATGGTCCCCAAAATCGCCCTTTTATGTAAGTTTATTTTTTTAAATGCTTTTGTAGGTATATTTTTGGGGGTGTAAAAGAACTAGTCTATTTTACATTATTCCTTATGGGGATAAATTCGTTTGGTAATGGCACTTGAACAGCATTCTCGAACGAAAAAATATCGTAACTCAAAGTACCACTGTATTTGTACTATGTTATTTTCTTTATATGCAACTTATGTGTGCCCATAATATAGGAATACAACTAGTTTGTAAGTTGGGATCCTGTTTACTGCATGTTTGTGTGTGGTTATCATTGTCTTTCAGTGGTAAAGTAGAAATACTATAGCACTGTTCTCTTGGCAGATAATGGCTTGGAGGTGCAAGAAGCATTGGCAGAGAAGTCTGGTCAGAGTACTGTACCTAATGTCTTCATTAATGGAGAACACCTTGGAGGTGCAGACAAGACCTTTGAGACTCATGAAAAGGGAGAATTATTACCCTTAATTAATAAATCTGATCATGACTATGATTATGACTTGGTAAGTACTGTACTTGTCTTGCAAACCAGGGAGCACATACTGTCCAGGATTGGGAATAATAATTCAGACATTATCTTTGAGCATATTCAACTAACTACTTTCAAGTTTTATTTAGGCAATCAGTACATAACATACATTCCTTTTTTTTTTTTACAGTGGTCATGAGGGCACACACATATTAGCACTCATACTTATTTTTTTTTTTTCAACAAATCGGCCGTCTCCCACCGAGGCAGGGTGACCCAAAAAGAAAGAAAATCCCCAAAAAGAAAATACTTTCATCATTCAACACTTTCACCACACTCATACATAATCACTGTCTTTGCAGAGGAGCTCAGATACGACAGCTGAGAATTGTCCCTCCCAGCTGTCACTATCCCAGACCCCTCCTTTAAAGTGCAGGCATTGTACTTCCCATTTCCAGGACTCAAGTCAAACTAAATCAATTAACTGGTTTCCCTGAATCCCTTCACAAAATGTTACCCTGCTCACACTCCAACAGATCGTCATGTCCCAAAAACCATTCGTCTCCATTCACTCCTATCTAACACGCTCACACATGCTTGCTGGAAGTCCAAGCCCCTCGCCCACAAAACCTCCTTTACCCCTTCCCTCCAACCTTTTCTAGGATGACCCCTACCCTGCCTTCCTTCCCCTACAGATTTATACGCTCTCCAAGTCATTCTACTTTGATCCATTCTCTCTAAATGACCAAACCACCTCAACAACCCCTCTTCAGCCCTCTGACAAATACTTTTAGTAACTCCACACCTTCTCCTAATTTCCACATTGCGAATTTTCTGCATAATATTTACACCACACATTGCCCTTAGACAGGACATCTCCACTGCCTCCAGCCTCCTCCTCGCTGCAGCATTTGCAACCCATGCTTCACACCCATATAAGAGTGTTGGTACCACTATACTTTCGTACATTCCCTTCTTTGCCTCCATGGATAATGTTTTTTGTTTCCACAGATACCTCAATGCACCACTCACCTTTTTTTCCTTCATCAATTCTATGGTTAACCTCATCCTTCATAAACCCATCCGCTGACACGTCAACTCCCAAATATCTGAAAACATTTACTTCTTCCATAATCCTCTCTCCAATGTGATATCCAATTTTTCTTTATTTAAATCGTTTGATACCTCATCACCTTACTCTTATCTATGTTCACTTTTAACTTTCTACCTTTACACACTCTCCCAAACTCGTCCACTAACCTTTGCAACTTTTCTTTAGAATCTCCCATAAGCACAGTATCATCAGCAAAAGTAACTGTGTCAACTCCAATTTTGCATTTAATTCTCCATAATTTAATCCCACCCTCTCCCCAACACCCTAGCATTTACTTCTTTTACAACCCCATCTATAAATATATTAAACAACCATGGTGACATTACACATCCCTGTCTAAGACCTACTTTTACCGGAAGTAATCTCCTCTCCCTACACACCCTAACCTGAGCCTCACTGTCCTCATAAAAACTCTTTACAGCCTTCAGTAACTTACTACCTATTCCATACACTTGCAACATTTGCCACATTGCTCCCCTATCCACTCTATCATATGCCTTTTCCAAATCCATAAATGCAATAAAAACTTCTCTACCTTTATCTAAATACTGTTCACATATATGCTTCACTGTAAACACTTGATCTACACATCCCCTACCCACTCTAAAGCCTCCTTCCTCATCTGCAATCCTACTCTCTGTCTTACCTCTAATTCTTTCAATAATAACCCTGCCATACACTTTACCTGGTATACTCAGTAAACTTCTTCCCTATAATTTTACTCTTTTATCCCCTTCCCTTTATATAAAGGAACTATACATGCTCTCTGCCAATCCCTAGGTACCTTCCCCTCTTTCATACATTTATTAAACAAAAATACCAACCACTCCAGCACTATATCCCCCCCTGCTTTTAACATTTCTGTCATGATCCTCTCAGTTCAAGCTGCTTTACCCCCTTTCATTCTACGTAATGCCTCACGCACCTCCCCCACACTCGCATCCTGCTCTTCTTCACTCCTAAACGATGTTGTACCTCCCTGGCCAGTACATGAAATTACAGCCTCCCTTCTTTCATCGACATTAAAAAGTCTCTCAATATATACCCTCCATCTACCCAATACCTCCAGCTCCCCATCTACTTACTCCCCTACTCTGTTTTTAACTGACAAATCCATTTGTTCCCTAGGCTTTCTTACCTTGTTTATCTCACTCCAAAAAATTTTCTTGTTTTCAGCAAAATTTCTTGACAGAGCCTCTCCCATTCTTTCATCCGCTCTTCTTTTGCACTCTCTCACCACTCTCTTCACCTTTTACTCTCCATATACTCTGCTCTTCTATTAACACTTCTGTTTTGTAAAAACCTCTCATAAGCTACCTTTTTCTCTTTTCACACCCTTTACTTCTTCATTCCACCACTCACTCCTCTTTCCTCCTGCACCCACCCTCCTATAGCCACAAACTTCTGCCCCACATTCTAATACTGCATTTTTAAAACTATCCCAACTCTCTTCAACCCCTCCCCCCCCCACTACTCATACTTGCACTAGCCCACCTTTCTGCTAATAGTTGCTTATATCTCACCCTAACTTCCTCCTCCCTTAGTTTATACACTTTTACCTCTCTTACTTGCTGTTGCCATTTTCTTTTTGTCCCATCTACCTTTTACTCTAACTGTAGCTACAACCAAATAATGATCTGATATATCTGTTGCCCCTCTATAAACATGTACATCCTGAAGCCTACGCATCAACCTTTTATCCACCAATACATAATCCAACAAACTACTTTCCTTACGTGCTATATCATACCTTGTATATTTATTTATCCTCTTTTTCATAAAATATGTATTACTTATTACCAAACCTCTTTCTACACATAGCTCAATTAATGGTTCCCCATTTACATTTACCCCTGGCACTCCAAATTTACCTACTACTCCCTCCACAACATTTTTACCCACTTTAGCATTAAGATCCCCAACCACAATTACTCTCTCACTTGGTTCAAAACTCCCCACACACTCGCTCAACATTTCCCAAAATCTCTCTCTCTCCTCTACACTTCTCTCTTCTCCAGGTGCATAAACACTTACTATAACCCACTTTTCACATCCAACCTTTATTTTACTCCACATAATCCTTGAATTTATACATTTATATTCCTTCTTTACCTGCCATAACTGATTATTCAACATTATTGCCACTCCTTCTTTAGCTCTAACTCTATTTGAAACCCCTGACCTAATCCCATTTATTTCTCCCCACTGAAACTCTCCTACCCCCTTCAGCTTTGTCTCACTTAAAGCCTGGACATCCATCTTCTTTTCATTCATAACATCTACAATCATCTCTTTCTTATCATTCGCACAACATCCACGCACATTCAAACATCCCACTTTCACGGTTTTCTTCTTTTTCTTTTTAGTAAGTTATACAGGAAAAGGGGTTACTAGCCCATTGTTCCCGGCATTTTAGTTGACTTACAACACGCATGGCTTACGGAGGAAAGATTCTTCTTCCACTTCCCCATGGATATGAAAGGAAAAGCAATAAGAACAAGAACTATTAAGATAAAATCAAAGAAAACTCAGATGAGTGTGTATACATAAACGTGTACATGTTTGCGTAGTGTGACCTAAGTGTAAGTAGAAGTAGCAAGACGTACCTGAAATCTTGCATGTTTATGAGACAGAAAAAAGACACCAGCAATCCTACCATCATGTAAAACAAGTTTCAGGTTTCTGTTTCACAGTCACCTGGCAGGATGGTAGTACCTCCCTGGGTGGTTGCTGTCTACCAACCTACTACCTATATTATGTTGACTTAACCTAGGATAAAATCAAATAACCCATAGCTCGATTGCTAGCACACTCAACTCTCACATTGAGGTCCAAGGATTGATCCCCAGTACTGGTGGAAACACGACATACGTATTTGCTTAAGGCACCTACCTGCTCTCCATGTTCACCTATTAGTAAAATTGGTACCTGGGTGTTAGTCACTGGTGTGGGTCACATCCTGGGGGCAAAATTGACTTAATTTGCCCGAATTGCTCTGCATAGCAAGGGGCTTTCTATACACAGGTACTCCTCACTTAATGATCGAGTTCCCTTCCTAAGAGTAGGTCGGTAAGCGAATTGATTGTTAAGCGAGGAGCCGCCCCTTGCTGATATTTCAAGAATACTGTACTGGCAGTGGGTTTGTGTCCCGTGGCCTGGTGGCTAAAGCTCTCGCTTCACATGACGAGGGTCTGCGTTAGATTCCCATTGCGGGTAGGAACATTGGGCATGTTTCTTTACACCAGTTGTCTATGTTCACCCATCAGTAAAATGGGTACCATGGAGTTAGTCTGCTGATGTGGGTCGCATCCTGGGACAATGACCTAATTTGCCCGAAATGCTCTGCATAACAAGGGGCTTTCTATATACTAGTAGTAAGTCATTGATGTTAGCTAGGCCTGTATACCATGTACATGTACTTGTAGTAAATAAAGATGATATCATTATTATCTTTAGATATTGTTAACATTTTTAGTATATTAAAAATATAACTAGGATTAACCCTTTCAGGGTCCACAGGCCAAATTTCAAAGTGTGCACCAGGGTCCAAGGATTTTCCAAAAAAAAAATTTCTTTTTTTCTTGTTAAGTGATAGAGAAACTTTTTCTGAAGGTAATAAAACAAAAAGTACAAAATTTGATGGAAAATTGATATTATGCTTTCGCGAATTTTGATGCATCAGCGATATTTACGCATTGGCGATTTTGCCGACTTTGATTCCCATTTTAGACCAATTACATTATTCCAGTTGACCAAATTCTTAGCTATTTTGCTAGTATTACTTCTATTCTATCGATTGAGCGTAAGAAATTGCCCAGTCAACTGTTTCAACTAAAAAATAAAGTGATCGGAAATTGGTAATTTAGCCAATTTAACACAAAGTTCAAAATATTCCAATTTCAAAATAGGGTCCAGAATAAACAATGCAGGCATTCCTGGCACTAAACTAACATTTCCTCTGTTCATTAGTTACATTTTCAGTCTTTACAAATGAATTCCATTTTTATTTTTTATTCACATAATGAATTTTTATTCAAACCAAAAAATAGGCAATATTGTAATAATTGTATAAATAATATCACCACATTTGTGAACGTATATTAGACCCACCAGCTGGTGCGCATTAGACGTGTGAGGTCATTTGTTTACTCCTGAACATCGGCAAAAATTTAACATTTCTGCTACTTTGAGCTCAGTTTCAAGCCATTTCCAGTACTAAAACCAATCAAAATCATCTCCATTTCTGTAATATATCTTCCATTCTATCAAATGTGACCAAGAAATCGCAAATACAACTATAAAAAAAAACATACGAAAAAACACTGCAAAGTCGCTGTTTTAATAGAAAATTACGGTCAGTTTTTTCTCTCATTATGCAGTGTGTGCTGCAGGATTTGTTTTATGTGGTGCACACTTACCACATAGATGTATTCTCTCATATCTAGGCCCAAATTTACCGCTCTCAGCTTATCCGAGTGAGCTGAGCTCATAGTGTAGAACTACGGTTTGGACCCTTAACTCAAAGCCGTAGAACTATGGCACGGACCCTGAAAGGGTTAAAAAACAATAAAAAGTAAAATACACATACAGTACACTGGTTGGAGAGATGGTCGTAAGTCTGAGCCGTCATTAAACAGATAGGTCATTAAATGAGGAGTACCTGTAGTAGTTTGTCATTGATGTCAACTAGGCCGTATACCTTGTACATGTACTTGTAGAAATAAATATTATTATTAAATTGGCGGTTTCTTGTACGCGGTTGATAGAATGGAAGGCATACTAGCGAAATAACTAAGCTTGGGTAACTAGAACAATGGAATTGGCTTAAAATAGGACTCAGTGGGCGAAATCACAGATGCGTAAATACTGCCGAGACCACTAACTTTGTGAGAGCATAATTCCGTAAGTTTCCATCAAATTTCAGACTTTTGGTTTCATTACCTTTGGAAAGAGATTCTCTGTCATTTCATAAGAAAAAATATTTTTTTAGTATTTTTTATTTAAATTCTTGAACCCTGAGAGCAATTTTCAGATCAGGAGTCTGGACCCTGAAAGGGTTAACCCTTTGAAGGTCCATGCCATAGTACTACAGGCTTGAGCTCAGGGTCTGTGCTGTAGTACTATGTGATCAACTCTGCTCACTCATACGCAGATATGAGTGAGCTGATATGAGAGAATGAATGTATACAGTAAGTTTACACTGTATAAAAAAAATCCTGCCCCATGCAGTGCATCCCTGTAGGGTATTCCAAGGGTCACTGCCCTCGCAGTCTAGTCTATGATAGGAAAAAACTGACTGTGTATTTGGTTTAAAATAGCAACTTTGAGGTGTATTTTCAGATGGTTTTTATTGATGTATTTTCAGTTTCTTGGTATCAGTCGATAGACTGGAAAATATATTAGAAATTGCAATGATTTTGATTGGCTTCAGGACTGGAAATACCTTGATATTGAGCTCAAAGTAGCAGAAATGTTTGATTTTTGCCAATACGCGTCCAGCTGGTCAGTCTAATATACATTCACGAATGTGCTGACATTATTTATATACAGTGGACCCCCGGCTAACAAACACCCTGGAAATCGTACAATTATGTAAGTATAATATTGTAAGTGCTTGTGGAAGTGTATTTTTGGGAGCCTGAAATAGACTAACCTATGTGACATTATTCCTTAAGGGAGTAAATTCGTTTGGTAATGGCACTTGAGCAGGCTTCTGGGATGAAGTTTTTTCGTTAGCCAGAGGTCCACTGTACTATGAACAATTATTACAATAATGCGGTAGTTTGCATAAAGTAAATCTAATTTTTTTGTGTGAATAAAAATTCAAAATGGAAAGCAAGCGTAATATAGGAGAGGCCTGGGGACATAAATAAACAAGAGGAAATGTTTTAGTGCCAGGAATGTCTACATTGTTTATTCTGTACCCTATTTTTTATCTCTTTCAGGGTTGGTACTCTTGATCTGAGAATTGCTCTCAAAGTTGAAGAATTTAAAAAAAAAAATTGTGGAATGATAGAGAATCTTTTTCCAAAGGTAATGAAACAGAGTGAAATTTGATGGAAAACTTACAGAATTACACTCTCGCAAAATTAGCGGTCTCGGCATTATTTATTCATTGGTGATTTCACCCATTTTGAGTCCTATTTTAGGCCAATTTCATTGTTCCAGTCACCCAAACTCTTGGCTGTTTTGCTAGTATTCCTTCTGTTTTATCAATTGAGTACAAGAAACTGCCCATTTACCTGTTTCAACTACCCAATAAAGTGATCAGAAATAGATTTTTTTTTTTTTCAATAAGTCGGCCGTCTCCCACCAAGGCAAGGTGACCCAAAAAGAAAGACAATCCCCAAAAACAAAATACTTTCATCATCATTCAACACTTTCACCACACTCATACATAATCACTGTCTTTGCAGAGGAGCTCAGATACGACAGCTGAGAATAGTCCCTCCCAGCTGTCACTATCCCAGACCCCTCCTTTAAAGTGCAGGCATTGTACTTCCCATTTCCAGGACTCTAAGTCCAACTAAATCAATTAACTGGTTTCCCTGAATCCCTTCACAAAATGTTACCCTGCTCACACTCCAACAGATCGTCATGTCCCAAAAACCATTAGTCTCCATTCACTCCTATCTAACACGCTCACACATGCTTGCTGGAAGTCCAAGCCCAGAATTAAAAAATTGCCAGTTTAAAATTATTGTCCAGAATAAACAATATAAGACATTCTTGGCACTGAGACGCATTTCCTCCGTTCATTAGTTATGTCCCCAAGCCTCTTCTATATTACACTTGCTTTCCATTTAGAAATTAATACTAATACTATTTACACAAAAAAATAAAGATTTACTATTATGCAGACTACTGCATTATTGTAATAATTGCATAAATAATGTCAGCACGTTTGTGAATGCATGTTAGACCCACCAGTTGACGTGTATTAGACGTGACATGATTTACATACTCTTGAACATCGGCAAAAATCAAACATTTCTGCTACTTTGAGCTCAATTTCAAGCTATTTTGAGTCCTAAAACCAATCAAAATCATTGCTATTTCTGTAATATATATCCCATTCTATCAAATGAGACCAAGAAACTGAATACAACCATAAAAAAACATACAAAAATATCTTCTTCTTTCGACAAATCGGCCGTTTCCCACCAAGGAGGGGTGGCCCAAAGAGAAAAACAAAAGTTTCTCTTTTTAACTTTAGTAATGTATACAGGAGAAGGGGTTACTAGCCCCTTGCTCGCGGCATTTTAGTCGACTCTTACAACGCGCATGGCTTACGGAGGAAGAATTCTATTCCACTTCCCCATGGAGATGAGAGGAAATAAGAACAAGAACTAAGAAGAAAATAGAGGAAAACCCAGAGGGGTGTGTATATATATGCTTGTACATGAATGTGTAGTGTGACCTAAGTGTAAGTACATAGAAGTAACAAGACATACCTGAAATCTTGCATGTTTATGAGACAGAAAAAAGACACCAGCAATCCTACCATCATGTAAAACAATTACAGGCTTTCGTTTTACACTCACTTGGCACGACGGTAGTACCTCCCTGGGCGGTTGCTGTCTACCAACCTTGTTATGCACTGCATGCTGCAGGATTATTTTATATGGTGCACATTTGTCACATAGACCCAGTCTCTTATCTAGGCCCAAATTTACTGTTCATAGCTTGTCTGAGTGAGCTGACAAGCTCACTCAGACAGTCACTGTCGGTACTATGGCACAGTCAGCCTAAGGGTTACAAATTTTATATTCAGATTTATTTTAATTTGGTATTTTATTGAAAACAGTACATATGAATATGAAGCCCTCCATTATCGAATCTTAATTTGTTTTTTCTTCTTGAATTGGGAAAAAAATGTTTGAAGATTGAGTTAAAAAATTATGTAGTTTGTGTTCTGTTAGTCTGTCATAAATTCTTCCTTCAACAGATAGTTATTGGTGGTGGCTCTGGTGGCTTGGCAGCTTCCAAGAGAGCAGCAGACCTGGGAGCCAAGGTTGCAGTATGTGACTTTGTCACTCCAACTCCAAAGGGCACAACATGGGGACTTGGTGGTACTTGTGTTAATGTTGGCTGCATCCCCAAGAAACTAATGCATCAGGCAGCAATTCTTGGACATGATCTGAAAGTGTGTATTATACATATATATATTGATGCAAAATGATCACAGTAAACAGGTGATATCAAAATATGCAAGACAACCACTATGAAAAAAATAGAGGAATTCCAAGCGCTTTCGTGACTACTCACATTATCAAAGAACTATGATAGTTCCTTGATAATGTGAGTAGTCACGAAAGCGCTTGGAATTCCTCTATTTTTTCATAGTGGTTGTCTTGCATATATATTGATGTATGTGCTTCTGTTATGAGAAATGGAAAAATATACTGAAAATTTAAAACCTGTTCTTTTCAAGGTTAACCCTATTATTTATTGTTTACATGTGTTGCCAGTAAACACCTGGAGGTTGGTGGCTTAATTTTTTTTAATTACAGTACCTTGATATACGAATGATAAGATTGTAGATGTTATGAACGAAAAGAAGCTGGATGTCCGAGCTTTAAGCGAGACAAAGATGAAGGGGGTAGGAGAGTTTCAGTGGGGAGAAATAAATGGGATTAGGTCAGGGGTTTCAAATGGAGTTAGAGCTAAAGAAGGAGTGGCAATAATGTTGAATAGTCAGTTATGGCAGGTATAAATTCAAGGATTATGTGGAGTAAAATAAAGGTTGGATGTGAAAAGTGGGTTATAGTAAGTGTTTATGCACCTGGAGAAGAGAGAAATGTAAAGGAGAGAGAGAGAAATTTTGGGAAATGTTGAGAGAGTGCGTGGGGAGTTTTGAACCAAGTGAGAGTACTTGTGGTTGGGGATCTTAATGCTAAAATGGGTAAAAATGTTGTGGAGGGAGTAGTAGGTAAATTTGGGATGCCAGGGGTAAATGTAAATGGGGAACTGTTAATTGAGCTATGTGTAGAAAGAGGTTTGGTAAAAAGTATCATCAGCAAAAAGTAACTGTGTCAACTCCCATTTTGTACTTGATTCCCCATAATTTAATCCCAGCCCTCTCCCCAAGACCCTAGCATTTACTTCTTTTACAACCCCATCTATAAATATATTAAAACAATCATGGTGACATCACACATCACTGTCTATGACCTACTTTTTCTGGGAAGTAATCTCCCTCTCTCCTACACACCCTAACCTGAGCCTCGCTATCCTCATAAAAACTCTTTACAGCATTTAGTAACTTACTACCTATTCCATACACTTGTAACATCTGCCACATTGCTCTCCTATCCACTCTTATCAATCTCTTTTGTCCCCCTTCCCTTTATATAAAGGAACTATACATGCTCTCTGCCAATCCCTAGGTACCTTCCCCTCTTTCATACATTTATTAAACAAAAATACCAATCACTCCAACACTATATCCCCCTTCTTTTAACATTTCTGTCATGATCCCGCCAGTAGGCCATTAAAATATCAAAATAGGAATTTATGTAAAAAAAATTGTCTGCTTCCAGGATTCTCGAGAATTTGGATGGGAGACTCCAGAGACAATTACTCATGACTGGAACAAGATGGTGGAAGCAATCCTGAGTCACATAGGTTCATTGAACTGGGGTTATCGTGTTGCTCTTAGGGATAAGAAAGTTACCTACCTCAATGCTTATTCAACATTCATTGACCCCCACACACTCAAGGTATTGTATATCAGATTCCAAATGTTTCATTTCTCTTCAACTCTGAGGATATTATTCAAACCTCATAATTTTTACATCTGTTAGCTTATGTCTAGAAAAATATTGACATGTTACCTAGTGTGTTGAACTAATGTTGGGTAATGCAATCTTGGAAGCTCAATATCCTCCAGTGTACGAGGCTGACAAAACCTTGAAATACTGTTTTGGACATTGAACTTTTTGCAGTTCAAACACCACCCAGGAACCAATTAAGTTCAAACATTGGGACTCCACTGTATTTGTAAATGATTGTCTTGAATATTTGTAGTTTTTATCGTGGTTAGATTCCTTTAGTTTATTATGTGCTCACTGATTTACAAATATT
This sequence comes from Cherax destructor, assembly GCA_009830355.1. Taxonomy (NCBI): domain Eukaryota; kingdom Metazoa; phylum Arthropoda; class Malacostraca; order Decapoda; family Parastacidae; genus Cherax; species Cherax destructor. Next base: position 96,307 of record WNWK01004163.1, on the reverse strand, counting down.
TTTATATTATTATTATTATAATCAAATAGAAGCGCTAAACCACAGGGGTCATATTTTGATATTGAAGGGTTAATTTTACATATTTTTTTCTTTACAGTAGAGAATTTTAATATATTTTAATTTCTTCCAGACAGTGGACCGTCGTGGTAAGGAAAAAATTGTCACGGCTGACAAATTTCTACTAGCCATGGGGGGACGTCCACGGTATCCTGACATTCCTGGTGCTAAAGAGCATTGTATTACTTCTGATGACATTTTCTCGCTTCCTTATGCACCTGGCAAAACCCTTCTTGTTGGAGCGTCATACATTGCCCTTGAGTGTGCTGGTTTTCTGGCTGGGCTGGGTTATGACACCACAGTTATGGTAAATTGCTCAAGAGAGATCTTCAGTTTTTATTGGCCAGTGTAGATTCTACTGTACTATTTCATGAAGTGCTATTTATAATATATTCATAGTGGAACACGAGTGCTAATTTATCTTTGTTTTTAGGTTAGGTCTATCCTGCTTCGTGGATTTGATCAGCAAATGGCAGAAAATGTAGGAGCATACATGGAGAAAAATGGAATAAAGTTCATTCGTGGAGCTGTACCATCATCAGTGGAGCAGGTTAGCCAATAAAAAAGAATTATTTGTGAGTTCTTTAAATATCTTCTATTGATGCAGAAGACATAAATGCCAATAAGTAATAAGATGACTAAATGCAGGGCAGCCTTTATTAATGTTTCACCCAGAGGATTAAAAAGTATTTTATATAGAAAACAATGCATCTAAATAGTACACTAGGCAACTTAGGTCAGGTGAACAATAAGGAAGTGGAGCATCAGAGGAGCACTTTCTGGAGGCTTACTGGCACAATCTATGCTTTAAGTTGCTGCTGTTCCAGGATGAAGTGGGCGATGGGTATACATGCTTCTGTTCTGATTAATGTTTGACAGTTCAGGACTCCATACACCTGCATATAATTTGTCATTTGATGCATTAACAGTATAGCTTCTCACACTATGATGTGGGCATGAAGTTGCCGTGCTGTACGCGAGCATTATTGGCACTGCAAACTCTGTATGCCTGCTTGAGTTCTTATAGGCTTGTGGAAAGACCACTGGAAGTTTCATGGGTAGACTTCGTTGCATCCCCACAAGAGATTTTGTAAATTAGTCTTTGGGTGCTATGCTGGGTGTGGAAGATCATGTAATGTCTGATTTGTTGTAGTGGTAATTACAGCTACATCAATGCTGGCTTTATATAGGATAGGAGAGACCAAGTTGACTGAAGTGCCAGTGGGTAAAATGAATCCCAGGTCTTTAGCCTGGGATTGAAGTTTGTATCCAGATCCAGAAACCCAAGCAAAACATTAATATTTTAACTAGGAACCACTGAATTCAGGTGAGTAGGAAACCTGGCACCGGACCTCTTCCTCTTTTTCTTTCAGCCCTGTTGTACGCTGCGGTCAGTGCTCACATGAGGTCATCCTGCCCTAAGCTGTCTGGGAATTAGTGTGGGGTGTTACCGAGCACCATGGCTTGCTGTAGTGTTTTAGAATTTCAGGTTAAAGTGTTGAAGAAGGAGGTTCTACTTCAGGAGGAAAATAGGAGGCTGAAGCTTTGCCTAGATGGGTTTGGGAGTGAGTGTGAGATGGTTGGAGCTGGTAAGGAGGAAAAGGTTACCAGCAGTGAGCTGGAGAGTGGCAGCTGCTTTAAGTGGCAAGTGGTTCACATTTCAGGAAGATAAGGAAGGTAAATAGAGAAGATGTGTAGGTAGGAAATTGATTCTCTGTTCTCCAGGACGAGTGTACTTCAGTGGTTAGTGAGATTAAAGTTACCACTGACTCCCCTGCTAATCAAGGTTGTGGGAGACTCTCAGGTAAGATATATGGACTGAGCTTTTTGTAACAGAGATAGGAAGGTCAGACAGTGTGCCTCCCAGGAGCTGGTGTTAGTGACATAGTTAGCAGGTTGGATATTATGATGTCAGGTAATGGGAACAAGCCCATTATCTGTCTTTGTGCCAGTGGAAATATCGGGAAGGGCAGGAGACAGGAGCTGCTAGATAAGTACAGGTCAACCATAGATGTAGTCAGGTCTAAGGGAGGGATCCCAATCATATGTAGCATCTTGCCTAGAAGGGGAGTGGGCAATGAATGGATGTCTAGGGCAATTGGTATAAATTGCTGGTTAGACAGGTACTGCATGGAACTTGCAATCCCATTCATTGATAACTGGGACAAATTCTATGGCAAATGTGATATGTATGCAAAGGATGGGGTTCATCTCTCTGGGGCCGGAGTAGTTGCATTAACCAATCCGATTGAGGGGGGGTCATTGATGACTTGTCTAGGACTTTAAACTGATAGATTATAGAGGTATGGGTGTTTTGTGGGAAACAATCAGGCTGCAGTACTAGGGTTGAAAACAGCAGGAATATGTTTAAAAGACAATATTCAAAATAAAGTTGCTAGTAAAGGCAATGTAATTGTTCAACAAACAAACAAAGTGAGATAGAGGGCAACGAGTGACTAGCTCCCTTAACCCTTAAACGGTCCACACGTATATTTACGTTAGCACTGCTACTGGCCCAAACGTATGTATACGTTTTTTTTTTACATGCTTTCTTATGGGGAAAATCAAGGTCGGGGCAGTAGCAGTGCTAACGTAAATATACGTGTGGACTGTTTAAGGGTTAAGGTTTACTATACAAATAGTAGGAGTCAAAGAAATAAGATAGATGAGCTAAGATTATTTGCAAGTGCAGGTAATATAAGATATTATTGCTATAACGGTCAACAGAAAGGATGGTGGAGTGGCGATATATGTCAGATATGAAAATGTTGTCTTGATGGGAGATTTTAACTAGGTAAATTGATTGGAACAATATGACAGGAAATCTTGAGTCTAGTGACTTTCCTGATACGGTTCAGGATTGCTTTTTAAAACGGTTTGTGACAGAACCAACTAGAGTAAACAAACCTGCTTGACTTGGTTCTTTCAATATGCCTACATAACTCATCCCACACTCTGAACTTCTCTCAGAATCCAGCACAGTGCATCAGCAAAGAGCAACTAACAACTTCACTTTGTATTAGATTCTTTATCTTTTACCCACACCTCTTGCCAACACCCGAGCATTCACTTCTCTTACAACTCCATCTGTAAATATAGTGAACAACCATGGATGTGTGATGTCACCATGGTTGTTCAATATATTTATAGATGGAGTTGTAAGAGAAGTGAATGTTCGGGTGTTGGCAAGAGGTGTGGGGTTAAAAGATAAAGAATCTAATACAAAGTGGGAGTTGTCACAGTTGCTCTTTGCTGATGACACTGTGCTTTTGGGGGATTCTGAAGAGAAGTTGTAGAGGTTGGTGGATGAGTTTGGTAGGGTATGTAAAAGAAGGAAATTAAAAGTAAATATATGAAAGAGTAAGGTGATGAGGATAACAGAAGATTGGATATCAGATTGGAGGGAGAGAATATGGAGAAGGTGAATGTGTTCAGATATTTGGGAGTGGATGTATCAACAGTTGGGTCTATGAAGGATGAGGTGAATCTTAGAATTAACGAGGAGAAAAAAGTGAGTGGTGCACTGAGGAGCTTGTGGAGACAGAACTTTATCCATGAAAGTAAAGAGGGGAATGTATGAGAGTATAGTTATACCTACACTCTTGTATGGGTGTGAGACATGGGTTGTGAATATTGCAACAAGGAGAAGGCTGGAGGCAGTGGAGATGTGTCTGAGGGAAATGTGTGGTGTGAATATAATGCAGAGAATTCGTAGTTTGGAGATTAGGAGGAGGTGTGGGATTACCAAAACTATTATCCAGAGGGCTGAGGATGGGTTATTGAGATGGTTTGGACATGTAGAGAGGGTGGAACAAAATAATGACTTCGAGAGTGTATAATCTGTAATGGAGGGAAGGCGGGGTAGGGGTTGGCCTAGAAAAGGTTGGAGGGAAGGGGTAAAGGAGGTTTTGTGTACGAGGGGCTTGGACTTCCAGCAAGCAAGCGTGAGCATGTTAGATAGGAGCAAATGGAGACAAATGGTTTTTAGGACTTGACGTGCTGTTGGAGTGTGAGCAGGGTAACATTTTGTGAAGGGATTCAGGAAAACCATTTAATTGATTTAGTTGGACTTGAGTCCTGGAAATAGGAAGTACAACCCTGCACTTTAAAGGAGGGGTCTGGGATAGTGACAGCTGGGAGGGACTATTCTCAGCTGTTGTATCTGAGCACCTCTGCAAAGACAGTGATTATGTATGAGTGTGGTGAAAGTGTTGAATGATGATGATAGTATTTTCTTTTTGGGGATTTTCTTTCTTTTTGGGTCACCCTGCCTCGGTGGGAGAAGGCCGACTTGTTGAAAAAAAAAAAAAACTGGCATAGTGCCAGACAAGTGGAAAATGGCAAATGTAATACCTATTTACAAGGGAGGTGACAGGTCCTTAGCTTCGAACTATAGACCAATAAGCCTTACCTTCATAGTGGGAAAATTTATGTAATCAATATTTGCTGAGGCAATTCATAGCCATCTTGAAAGGCATAAATTGATTTTTTTCACTAAGGTATTTGAGGAGGTAGATCATGGTATTGAATATGATAAGTGTATATGGACTTCAGTAAGGCTTTCAATACAGTTCCACATCAGAGGCTATTGAGGAAACTTAAGGCACATGGAATAGGAGAAATTTTTTCCTGGGTAGAGGCATGGTTGACAAATGGGCAGCAGAGAGTTTGCATAAATGGGGAGAAATCAGAATGGGGGCATGTCACAAGTAGTGTTCCACAGGAGTCGGTGTTGGGGCCCCTTGTTGTTCACAATACAGTGGTACCCTGAGCTTTGTACTGCTTCCAACTTGAACAATTATGTAAATGTATTATTGTAAGTGCTTTTGTAAGTGTATTTTTGGGGGTCTGAAACGGACTAATCTAATTTAAATTATTCCTTATGGGAACAAATTCGTTCGGTAACGAAACTCGGGGTACCACTGTATACATAAACAACATAGATGAGGGACATAAGCAAATTTCCTGATGACACCAAAATAGGCTGTCCAATTCATTCTAATGAGGACAGTAGAACACTCCAGGATGATTTGAATAGACTGATGCAGTGGTCGAAGTTGCAGATGCAGTTTAATATAGAAAAATGCAGAGTTCTAAATGTTGGACAGGAAAATAACAATGTCACATATAAACTAAATAATGTAGATCTTAATATTACTGATTGCAAAAAGGATTTAAGAGTTCTGGTTAGCAGTAATCTGAAACCAAGACAACAGTGCATAAATGTTTGCAATAAAGCTAACAGAATCCTTGGCTTCTTATCAAGAAGTATAAATAATAGAAGTCCTCAGGTTGTTCTTCAACTCTGTATATCTTTGGTTAGGCCTCATTTAGATTATGCTGCACAGTTCTGATCACCATATTACAGAATGGATATAAATGCACTGGGAAATGTACAAAGGATGATGACAAAGTTGATCCCATGTATCAGAAATCTTCCCTATAAGGATAGACTGAGGGCCCTGAATCTGCACTCTGTAAAAAGGAGTAGAATTAGGGGGGATGTGATTTTTTTTTCAACACGTCTGTCGTCTCCCACCATGGCAGGGTGACAAAAAAAAAAATCCCAAAAAAGAAAATACTTTCATCATTCAACACTTTCACCTCACTCATACATAATCACTGTCTTTGCAGAGTTGCTCAGATATGACAGTTTTGAAGTCCCTCCAAACTGCCAATATCCTAAACCCTTCCTTTAAAGTGCAGGCATTGTACTTCCCATTTCCAGGACTCAAGTCCAGCTAACCAGTTTCCCTGAATTCCTTCACAAAATATTACCCTGCTCACACTCCAACAGCTCGTCAGGTCCCAAAAACCATTCATCTCCATTCTCTCCTATCTAACACGCTCACACATGCTTCCTAGAAGTCCAAGCCCCTCGCCCACAAAACCTCCTTTACCCCCTCCTTCCAACCATTTCGAGGACAAACCCTACCCCGCCTTCCTTCTACAGATTTATATGCTCCAAGGCATTCTCTCTAAATGACCAAACCACCTCAACAACCCCTCTTCAGCCCTCTGACTAATACTTTTAGTAACACCACACCTCCTCCTTATTTCCACACTCCAAATTCTCTGCATAATATTTACACCACACATTGCCCTTAGACAGGACATCTCCACTGCCTCCAGCCACCTCCTAGCTGCAGCATTTGCAACCCATGCTTCACAACCATATAAGTGTTGGTATCACTATACTTTTGTTCATTTCCTTCTTTGTCTCCAACGATAACATTTTTTGTCTCCACAGATACCTCAACACACCACTCATCTTTTTTCCTTCATCAATTCTATGGTTAACCTCATCCTTCATAAACCCATCCACTGACAAGTCAACTCCCAAATATCTGAAAACATTTACTTCTTCCATACTCCCTCTCTCCAGTGTGATATCAAATTTTTCTTTATCTAAATCGTTTGATACCCTCATCACTTTACTCTTATCTATGTTCACTTTCAACTTTCTACGATTGAGGTGTATAAATGGAAAACAGGAATAAATAAAGGGAATGTAAATAGCGTGCTAAAAATATCTAGCCTAGACAGGAGTCGCAGCAATGGCTTTGTTGGAAAAATTCAGATTCAGGAAAGATATAGGAAAGCACTGGTTTGGTAGCGTTGTGGATGAGTGGAACAAACTCCCGAGTAACGTCATAGAAGCTAAGACGTGTAGTTTTAAAAGTAGGTTAGATAAATACAGTGGTAACCCGAGTTTCGGCCACGTCCCAACTCGAACAATTATGTAAGTGTATTATTGTAAGTGCTTTTGTAAGTGTATTTTTAGGGGGTCTGAAATGGACTAATCTAATCTACATTATTCCTTATGGGAACAAATTCATTCGGTAATGGCATTTGAACAGCCTCCTGGATCGAATTATGGCAGAAACTCGGGGTTCCACTGTACAAGAGTGGGTGTGGGTGGGTGTGAGTTGGACCTGACTAGCTTGTGCTACTAGGTTAGATGCTGTGCTCCTTCCTTAAGTGAATGTGACGACCTGACTAGGTTAGGGCATTGGCTTAAGCCAGTAGGAGAATTGGACATGCCTCGCATGGACCAGTAGGCCTGCTGCTGTGTTCCTTCTTATGTTTTATGTACTGCATTTTTCTTATCTATGTACTTGTCAATATTTGATTTCCTTAAAAGGTTATCTGATAATACATAACATAAGTTTACAGTCCTACATACATGATTTATCACACTGTTGCCATCTAAATCATCTTTTAACACTTATTTTTTTTTTATTTGGTTTTTCATCATTTTAAAATAAAATAAATTTGAGGCTAAAATATGTTAAAGATTGCATTGTATTTCTGAATTAAGATGTCATTGAAAGTTTACTAATGAATTTAAAAATTCTGCTAGTCATTGCTGATATTGTTATCTAACAGATTGAGGAAGGAACACCAGGAATGCTGAAAGTAACAGCAACAACCTCTGAAGGAGAGGAAATAACTGATGAATACAACACTGTGGTTATAGCTGTTGGCCGAGACCCTTGCACTTCCGGTATTGGCTTGGAAGATATTGGAGTTGAGATGGCCAAGTAAGCTCCTATGAATTGTTACAAATATTTTAGTAAAAAAAAAAAAATGTGATAATAAAGTATTAAAGAATACAGTGGTACCCCGACTTACGATGGTCCCCAAACTCACCCTTTTATGTAAGTTTATTTTTTTATATGCTTTTGTAAGTGTAATTTTGGGAGTCTAAACGGACTAGTCTATTTTACATCATTTCTTATGGAGATAAATTCGTTTGGTAATGGCACTTGAACAGCATTCTGGAATGAAAAAATATCATAAGTCGGGGTACCACTGTATTTGGAAATGGTGACATTTATATTTAAACTAATGGTTATGCTTAATATTTGTATAGTCTTATTAAAAAAAAAATTATGCTAGTAATTTATCAATATTTTATTCCAATTAAGGGTGAGAGGTTCTTGATTAAAGTAATTGGATCTACCATTCCCTTCCTTGGATCAAACTGAATGCCTCCCATTTCCTCCCCTCCCTTTCCCCTTGGTGCTGTATGACCCTATGGGTTTACCACTACCACAATGACTAGTAGTAGTAGTAATAATAATTAAAATAATTGACTTTATTGTAATTTAATTTTAAGAAGTGGTAAGGTAATTGTGAACAATGAAGAGCAAACTTCTGTCCCTCACATTTATGCTGTGGGTGATATCATTGAAGGTGGACTTGAGTTAACTCCAGTGGCCATCCAGGCTGGCAGACTCTTAGCTCAGGTGAGACTCATTACTGCTTGTCTTTATGGCATTATTGTTAGCAGGATCTATTCTCTGCATGACCTTTAATGAATTGTTTTTTCAGGTAGAGATTTCTGTAATTGCTTTTAAACAATGGTGCCTTTTTTTCTCATAAACATGCAAGATAACATCTTTCTACTTCTACTTACACTTAGGTCACACTATACATATATGTACACTTACATGTATACATACCCATCTGAGTTTTCTTCTGTTTTCTTAATAGTTTCTTGTTCTAATTTCCTTTCATCTCCATGGGGAAGTGGAGTAAGAATCCTTCCTCCGTAAGTCATAAAAGTCATCTAAAATGCTGAGAGCAATGGGCTAGTAACCCCTTCTCCTATATAAATTTAGAGTAACCCTGATTTCTTCTTACTTTGAGTGGAAACTTACTTTTATAATACTAACCCTTCTTATTATTCATTTGTTCAACCTGATGACACCATTATAATGTGTATGTATCTTGACTTTTTCATTTTATTAAAAGCTAACAGCAAATTTTGTCCACCTTGCAATTTTTTTTTTTTTTAAATGCTATTTCCTGTCAAGCCATGGAGACCTGGAGAGGGAAAATGCATTCAAATACTGTACTACAGTGGACCCTCGGTTTTCGTTGAAAATTCTTTCCAGAATGCTGTTTGAGTGCCGTTACCGAACGAATTTGTTCCCATAAGGACAAATGTATTAGATTAGTCATTTCAGACCCCCAAAAATACACTTACAAAAGCACTTACAAAAATACACTTACATAATTGTTCGAGTTTGGAGGTGAACGAAAACTGAGTGTCCACTGTATTTTAATAAATGATTAAAATAGTTTCAGTATGTATAGTACTTTCAGTTTAAAATCTAAATTTAATTTCTCCTCAGCGCTTGTATGGTAATGGAAAATTATTAACTGATTATGTGAATGTGCCTACAACTGTATTTACACCACTGGAATATGGCTGTTGTGGGCTATCTGAAGAGACAGCAATTGAAAATTATGGTGAGGACAATATTGAAGTCTACCATTCTAACTTCCAACCATTGGAGTTTACTGTTCCACACCACCCAGAAAATGATTGCTATGCAAAACTCATCTGTGTTAAGAATGAAAATGTAGGTACCATTTTTTTTTCTTAATTGTGTAAATCAGTAAATATGAATAAATTTATTTTCTAAACCTGTATTCTGTAAATAAGTTTTTTTTTTTGTTTTGTTTTTTGTATAATAAGAGCCATGTTTTCATGTGCAGTATTTGACCAGAGCTAAACTAATTACATAGGTATACAGAATTGCCGTTATTTCTGTGAGGAAGGCAGCATTACCGTAATGCATTATTGGTTTCTAAAAAAGAAAAAGGAAATACAAATAGTTAATCTGAATACTAATAATACAATGTTAACGAGTTTGAAAGAATAGACATGTGATTTACACACGAGTTGTGTCCGTCATATAATTTGTAATTCTACTTTAATTGATGATAAATTAGACACATGTGCAACACTTGGGTATCTTTATTGAGGAAACGTTTTGCCACACAGTGGCTTCATCAGTCCATACAAAGGAGAATGGTGAAGAACAGGAGTAGTTTGAGGTAATTAGTCCTTCAGCCTTGAGTCAATGTAATCAGTCCATCAATCTTGAAAAGAACACAGCATATGCGTGAAGAAGGGACTTGTATACTGTAGACAAGTGAGGTGAAGCAGTCATGGGTGGTATCACATTGACAAATTCAAGCGTGGAGTAGGTCATTCCTAAAGGTTAGGCAAGTGAAGAATTTCCTGTATTAAGATCCCAAGATGTTGCTGTGTCTGACAGGAATGTAGATAAATGGTTCAGAGAACCGACAAAAGTTTTGCTGATACCGATAACCAATTTTCAGCTGATACCAATGCTTTACCTTAATTTTTTAACTTTTAAAATTATAATGACTATGTTCAATATATAAGGGAAGACGTATTGCACAATGAGTATTATATAACACATGAAGGCTAAATATTGAATAACTTAAGTTCTCTGATATGATAATGTCATTACTTGGCCTAATATATTTATTACTGGTTATCAAAAGTGTGTGTGTGTGTGTGTGTGTGAGTAACTCAGTCATAAGGCAGTGTTAATGTTGATATCTTTAAGCATATTTGTAATATTAATATTTTAAAAAGTATAGACCATTTTTTAACACATACGATTACCATAAAAATGGCTGATACTGATACTTTGGCACATTCCTAGAAATAATAGTTATTTTATATGACTCTGCAGGAGAGAGTTGTTGGATTTCATGTGCTGGGACCCAATGCTGGTGAGATTACACAAGGGTTTGGTATTGCTCTCAAGCTTAATGCCACCAAAGCTGACTTTGACAACCTTATTGGCATCCATCCCACTTGTGCTGAGGTAAAGAATGATAAATTTTACTATATTTGTAAGTACAGTACAGTTCTTCTTTCAACAAACCGGCCGTATCCCACCGAGGTAGGGTGGCCCAAAAAGAAAAACAAAAGTTTCCCTTTTTAACTTTAGTAATGTATACAGGAGAAGGGGTTACTAGCCCCATGCTCCTGGCATTTTAGTCGCCTCTTAAGACACGCATGGCTTACGGAGGAAGAATTCTGTTCCACTTCCCCATGGAGATACAGTACAGTTAACCCCCACAAATTCATAAGGCTCCTTATTTGCAGAATTAAATTAGTATACAGTATTTTATCTATTTTGGTGTTAACCCTGTTTTTTCCTCTCTCTCTCCAGGCTGTGCACTTGACCCTTAAATTGAATACTAAGCATAAAGTTTCATTCGGATTGTGCTTTTCAGATTTTTAATGGCTTCATTTTGGCTATTCTTTAAAATGAAAGTCAGTATTAACCAGATAGTGATATAGGACTAAGGTGATAAGGTGTGCAAAACTCAAAATGCACTCAAATCTGATATAAAATATGCAGACAATTTTTGCATCATTTACAGGACCTATTGGAATGTTGCTCATTGTTAATTTGGTTAGCCAGCTGTACAGTTTAATAGATACATGTCAATGGCAGCAGCCAACTTAATACAGTATGCTGATTTTAGGGCCAAAATATTTAAAAGGCTGACTAGGATAGAAGCATAAAGAATAAACAAAAAATATTTAATATCTTTTTTTCTCTCCCCAGAACTTCACAACATTGAATATAACGAAGAGATCTGGAAAGGATGTAAATGCACAGGGTTGCTGAGGTTAAATATGCTGCCTTTAGCTAAATGTGACCAGGAGTAGGGGCACATATGATTAAGATTGCATTAGATAATATTTTCTTAGTCAAGTGAAAGATAAATTCTTGTCTTCAGTAATGCCCTTTTTTCAATAGTATATATTTTAAGTTTCAGCTTTTAACACTAGTTTTTGAACTTTGCAAATATTTCTCACAAATGGATCCATTAGCTTAGTCCTATATGAAGAATACATAGTGGGCTTCCTGCTCCTGGTCGTATGCTAATAGCAGCAGGTTACCAATACTGAGACCCAAGACGTTGGAGAACTTTGACAGATGCAGGTATCTTGTAGATGAGTCAAGATTTTGAACGTCTCAATGCCTGAACTGTCACTTGGACTGCATTATGAAGGTAGCTTCTCAAAACCCAGGTTTGGGTGAGGCCTACTGGAAGTGAAGTCATTGGTGTCGAGGTTCTCTGGTCTTTACCACTTTCTCCATGTAATCACACCTTTCATCTACCTTAGGGAATCAGACTGAAGATAGTTATTTAAAATGAAATGGAGTGGTACTGTACTGGTATTATTTTTGTACACCTTTGTTAGTGCCACTAAAATATTAAAGGACTTATATTATGAAATTTAATAAAATTTTCTTTGTGATATGATTTCTGTTACCCAAAGGAATATGTATACAGTATATACATGAATGTTACATAACCTAGACATGGACAGTCGTAGGAAATATTGTTTTTGCATAATACTAAAAGACAAAACAGTGGAGATAAATGAGAAAATAGGTATAACAGGACAACCAAAGAATAAAGCGTACATTATTCAGAACATTATGCACAAAACAACTGAAGCCTTTGTTAGAACAATATTTTACTGCAAGGAAACCTTTATTGATAGCTTTCCTTAAAGTGGTATGCTCAAGTCTTGAAAACTACTTTTTGGTAATATGAAGCTTTACTGTGGCAACATTTACCTCTTCAAGGAAAGTGCCTTGATTCCAGTGTGGTACTCTTTGATTCTAGGAACTGAACTAGTCGCCTTGGAAGCACCGTATGACCCTGGGTTTTTATTTTGATTATAATAACTAGTTTATCCTATCATCTTCCTGAACCTGAATGCTCCTATTATCCACACTATATTACCCATACAGGTTTAGCCCTCCCTCCCAATTAAAACATACCATTGTTCAATGTGATTACCTGTCTTGTGATGCAGACATTATGGAGCAACTTGAGCTCCAAGACCTCCCAGTTCTTGAAGTGGACACTTAATGCACTACCTGCATTTGGGCAGAGGTGCTTTCCCTGCATTATAGCTCGTTTAACTTTTGACTGCCATGAACTTCCATCCTCTGTTTATACTGCAGGACATTGTTTGCAAGTATGGGAATGGATCCCTACACCACAACAATGTAAAAATTGCTGGCACTTTGGCCACCCGGCAAAATATTGCAGATCCATGACAATGCCCGGTGTGTGGTGCTATTGACCATAATGATCCATCATGTAGCCAACCTCCCTCTTGCCTTAACTGTAATGAGGCTCGCCCAGCTTTTTCTCGCCATTGCCAGGTTTTCTTCAAGGAATGAGAAATCCACTGTCTCAGAGAAAGGAGGTCTCTTATGCCATTGCAGTCTTCCATCACCTCCAAGGGAGACTTCCACAGCTTTCTTATTCTAGAGTTACTAGACAGTCTCAAACCTCGGTGGTACCTATTTGCACAATCTCCTCTGTGGTCACAGCTTCCACAGTCACATCTGTGTCTAACTCTTTTGCAGCCCTGGGCTCCAAGATTACCTACCTACCTTGTTCACTTCTACTGTTTTTGCATCATCTTGCTCACATGTTTCATTATCTACATGACCTCCCTCAACTACACCATCACCTTGCATCCCTACTTCTCCAAAGTCTAAAACATCACCAAAGTTCAAATCATCCTTAAACCCTCAATCACTTATCATTCCTAAACATTTTCCTTTTCTTGTCTCTGAGCCAAGTCCTTTAGCTCTTACTGTATCTGCTACTGGTGCAGAGGTTCATCCTTTCCCTCATACAGTTCCTCTCCTGTCCTCTCCTAAGTTTCTTCTCAAGTTTCCTCTAACCTCTCATCTCTCCCTACTGTGGTAACTTCCATTGTCTCTCCAATCTTTACTCATCCTCCATCTTCTACCTCTGATATCGTACTGCCTGCAGCTTCCTTTTCATCTGAAACGCTCAAAGCCATCTCCGAATATATAGAAGAGACAAAACCAATGATGGACACTAATCCACCTCCTGACTCATTCTTCTACACAATTGCTTTCTTCACAGCATTCCAATCCTTCGCTCCTTACAAAATATCTGTTGCCTCTGCAAGTAGACTGTACTAACCCTACTAGTCTGTAGACACCTACTGTTTCACACTGTCAGTATACTATATCTCAGGAATTAGAACCATCAGCGTAAACTGTAACAGCATGAGAACGAGACCGGTAGTGGTTAAAAAAAAAGAAGCAGCTGTAGGCATTTGAGCTTTTTTGCATGGCAGTTGGTTATAACAGGTTTGAACTGTCATAACCTCCATAGGGTGAAGAGAAAAGTTAGATGAACATAATAAGGGGGCAATTAGAGAGAAGCCAAGAGCAAGTGAATACGAAGAGAAAAGGGACGGAGTAAATAGTATGCAGAAGAATCATGAAGGTCATGAGAGCGGACAAAATATTGGAGGTAATGGGCATCACGCTGATCGTTCAAAGATGGAACATTTGCCTCTGCATATAGGCTCTCTACAGGGGAGGAACGAAAAGCACCTAGACAAGTGTAACTGCTGATGATTGGGATCACGTTTGGAAAGAGTTGCGGTTGAAGCCACATAATATACCTGGTTGCCATAATCTAGTTTAGATAAAATTAGGTCTGAATGAAGTTGGAGAGTTCAACAATCTGCCCCCACAAGAAAGATGAGCAAGGATTTTAAGGAGGTTCAGCCGGCTATGGCAAGTTGCTTTAAGGGAGGTAATGTGAGGTTTCTAGGACAGCCGGCAATCAAACAGAAGACAGAAATCTGACTGTCAAGTTCAAGGATCCGGGAACCCTTCAGGTATAATGGAGTATTAGAGACAACAGAACATCTAGTAAAAGTAATGGTGCATTTTAGTACCAGAAAATTTAAACCCATGAGTAATGGCCTAATGGGAAACATGGTCAATAGCATTCTGGAGAGAGGCTGCTACTAGGTGGCAGTTAGCGCCTGCACAAGCTATAGCAAAGTCATCAACATACAGTGATGACCAAATATTAGATGGGAGAACAAGAGGCCAGATCATTAATAGCTAGTATAATAGTAGTGCTAAGGACACATCCCTGAGGGATACCTTCAGCCTGTATATAGTCTGAGAAAGATTATCAACCCGGACATGGAACTGTCTCTCAGACAAGAAGTTTTTAAGGAAAAATGGCAGATGGCTTCAGATGCCTAAGGAATGAGCTTGGGCCAAGATATTATATCTCCAAGTAGTGTCATGTGCTTTTTCAAGATCAAAAAAGACTGCGATAACCGCGTGGTTACTAGCAAGGCAATTTGAACATAGGTATCTAAACAGGAAGGGTCGATCCTGGAGTGGCCAAATTAACGAGTGGAAAGATCGTGTCGTCTCAAAATACCACACTAAACGTCTATTTACTAGATGTTCCATCAGCTTGCAAATTGCATTAGTAAGAGCAATGGGTCGATAGTGGGAGGCATCATGGCCCGAAGTTTTGGAAAGTCAGAACAATGGCAGTTTTCCATGGATGGGGAAGAACCCTTTGCGACCAAACCAGATTCAAAAGACGTAAGATGACTATGAAAGCTGACGGATGTAAATGCAGGAGCATATTAGTATGAATGCCAACAGGTCCAGCTGCCGACGATCGGCAAGTGGAAACTGTTGACCCAAGTTCTGGAAGCTTAAAAGGCACATTATAAGACTTCTCTGCTAGAAGAAAAGTCTAACTCCGTGGCAGACTTAGAGGAAAGAAATGAGGGGGACCCTGAGAGATACTGACAAGATGGTTTCCAATTGCTGTGGCAACCTAAATAGGATTTACAATGCTAACACCGGCAAGAACAGGAGCAGGGGGTGGATAATAAATGCCACTCGATTTATGTACATTTTTTTTCAATCTGAACTCATAGAGGAAACGGAAGTGATGGTAGAAACAATCCCGCCACCTTTTCCGGAATGGAAAAGATAAAGGTAACATAGCTAGAGGACATCTTTAAATAAAGTGATATCTTCAGCAACGTAACTGATGGCTAGAACAACCTTCAGGTGATAATATATCATATTTATCAATTTACCTTGGTTTAGCGCTTCTTTTTTATAATAATAATAATATCAATTTACCGGGTAGTGTACCCTGGTGTTGAATCACTGCTTTAGTATACAAACTAACTATTTACATTGCACTACTTAATGCCAGTGAGGGGTTCTTTTTCCAAGGAAATGGATTTAACCTTCCCTTCCTTAGATCAAACCTGAATACCTCCATTCCCCAGTCTCTGCATGATCCCTACATGTAGGTTTAGCACCCCTATGAATATAATCTAGGTCTGATTAACATAAATTAACATATATTTGCGACGTTATCTGATATTATCCTTCAAGAGTGATGCTTAGAAGCTAGTGAAGGCTCTTGATCCAAAGAATTAGAGCTGCTCTCCTTTTTCTCAGATCCATTTTGATTGCCTCCCTTTCCCCAAGTACTGTATGACCGCTGCGGGTTTAGTGCTAGTTGTGCAAACTGCTACATCAATGTGATAATTT
>WNWK01004163.1:25000-75000 GCA_009830355.1 Cherax destructor | reverse complement strand
GCCCATGACCCAGTAGTGAACATAACATGAAAAAATCATTAGATGAAAGGTATATAAAACCAACAAGTTGATGAATAGGACACAGGAGCAACACCTGAATATCTGTACTGAGAGAAGTTTCGCCTGCTCGGCAGGGTTTATCGATTTTATAGAGGTACGAGGATGGAGACTTATATTCTAGGTAATGGAAGTAGATGGGTGCAGAAGTTAGACATCGTCACATGTGGTAGGGGCCCACAAAAAGAATAGGTCAGGCTCATAATGTGTTGGATATACGTCTTTTTCATTAACTTGTCCCTATTATACTTTTGATCTAATGATATTTGACACAAAGAATATTTTCTACAATTGCATTGCTAAGTTTCTAGCCCACCTTATGAACCCGACCTACTTTCACTGGTGGGCCCTGTCCACATGTCCTGATTTCTCCAACTACTGCACCTTTCCACTGGCTCCTTTATAAGTTTTCTATCCTCATATCTCTGAATTAGAGTGATAAAGTCTGCTGACCAGGCAAATAATCTTTCAATACAGATATTCAGGTATTGCACATGGGTCTTAGTCATATAAAGTCTGAAATAACACATACAGAGTCTGTCTGGATAGAATTTTCAGAGGGGTGTGAAAAATTGATTTTAGGCGTGATTTACCGTCCTCCAAACTTAGATAGGGAACAAGGGAGACTACTTTGGGAGGAAATTGTTAAGGCCACAAGGCACGATAACGTAGTAATTCTAGGGGACTTTAACTTTAGTCAGATTGATTGGAATTTCTTGACAGGGAATTTAGAATCTAACGACTTTTTAGAAGTAGTTCAGGATTGTTTTTTGAAGCAGTTTGTGACAGAACCTACAAGGGGAAATAACCTACTTGACTTGGTTCTGACAAGCAAGGAAACCCTTGTTAATAATTTAGAAATTACAGAGGAACTCGGCTCAAGCGACCACAAGTCAATTACCCTTAGCATTGAATGGATGTATGATAGTAGGGATAATTCAGTAACGGTCCCAGATTTTCGCTTAGCAGACTATAATGGACTTAGGGAACACTTATCAACTGTGGACTGGGGTAAAGAAGAGAGCTATCAATATGACAGTTTTCTTAACACTATACAGGCAGCCCAAAGAACATTTATCCCGTATAAAGAAATTAGATCAAGTAGAAATGACCCAACATGGTTTTCACACAGGAAGACATTAATAATATCCCAGTAATTAATTTTTACAGAGGCCCAGAAGAAGATAAATTATGTAATATCACAGTCACTAGCGAAATGATTATGAAACAGCTGGACCGACTGAAACAAAATAAATCGCCGGGTCCTGATGAGCTTTTTGCAAGGGTTCTTAAAGAATGCAAAATGGAACTCTGTGAACCAATATCTAACATTTTTAATTTATCTCTTCAAACAGGTGTAGTGTCTGATATGTGGAAGATGGCTAATGTAATTCCTATTTTTAAAGCAGGGGACAAGTCACTACCGTCAAACTACCGCCCAATAAGCCTGACCTCAATTGTAGGCAAATTACTAGAGTCAATTATAGCTGATATTATTAGAAGCCATCTAGATAACCATAATTTGATTAATGATACCCAGCATGGATTCACGAGGGCCGTTCCTGCCTATCTAATTTATTAACCTTCTTCAGTAAAGCTTTTGAGGCTGTTGATCACGATAAAGAATTCGATATTGTTTATTTAGACTTTAGTAAGGCTTTTGATAGAGTACCACACCAGAGACTGTTAAAGAAAGTGGCAGCTCATGGCATTGGGGAAAAGTGCTGTCATGGATCGAGTCATGGCTCACCAATAGGAAGCAGAGAGTGTGCATAAATGGGGTTAAATCCGAATGGGGACTTGTAACAAGTGGTGTTCCACAGGGATCAGTCTTAGGCCCATTGTTATTTATAATATATATCAATGACCTTGATGAGGGAATTACTAGTGATATGAGCAAATTCGCCGACGACACGAAGATAGGTAGGATAATTGATTCAAACATAGATGTCATAGAACTTCAGGAAGATTTAGACAAACTTAATTCGTGGTCAGAAAAGTGGCAGATGCAGTTCAATGTAGATAAATGCAAGGTTCTGAAGCTCGGGAGTGTCCATAACCCAAGCACTTATAAGTTAAATAACGTAGAACTTAGATATACAGATTGCGAGAAGGACTTGGGGGTGATGGTAAGCAGCAACCTTAAACCAAGACAGCAATGCCTAAGCGTACGTAATAAGGCAAATAGATTACTGGGATTTATATCAAGAAGTGTTAGCAACAGAAGTCCAGAGGTTATATTACAGCTTTATACATCATTAGTAGGCCTCACCTAGATTACGCAGCTCAATTCTGGTCTCCATATTACAGAATGGACATAAATTCGTTAGAAAACATTCAGCGTAGAATGACTAAATTAATACATAGCATTAGAAATCTTCCTTACGAAGAAAGATTGAAGACCCTAAAATTACATTCACTTGTAAGACGTAGAATGAGGGGAGACATGATCGAGGTATACAAGTGGAAAATGGGTATTAACAAAGGGGATATAAATAAGGTCTTGAGGATATCTCTCCAAGAGAGAACCCGCAATAATGGATTCAAGTTAGATAAGTTTAGATTTAGAAAGGATATAGGAAAGTATTGGTTTGGAAATAGGGTAGTTGATGAGTGGAACAGTCTGCCTAGTAGGGTTATTGAAGCTAGGACCTTGGGTAGTTTCAAATTTAGGTTGGATAAATTCATGAGTGAGAGGGGTTGGATTTGAGTGGGACTCGCGCATGAGTGGGTAGAATTGTCAAAGCTTATTTCTTGGGTAGCTTTGAAAATTGGGTTGAGCAAATATTCTGTTAGTGGGACGGATTGTGAAGGACCTGCCTAGTATGGGCCAACAGGCCTGCTGCAGTGTTCCTCCTTTCTTATGTTCTTATGAATAATAGGCTCAAATATCTTTTAGGGATTCAAAAACTAACCCAAAAAGTTTTTTCCAGGTTTAAAGAACAAAAGTTAGGGATAAGATAGGTCCCCTTAAAAATAACTCTGGGCATCTTACTGACAAGGAGAATGATATGTGCTCTATTTTTAATAATTATTTTCTCTCGGTTTTCACACAGGAAGACACTAATAATATCCCAGTAATTAATTTTTACAGAGGCCCAGAAGAAGATAAATTATGTAATATCACAGTCACTAGCGAAATGGTTATGAAACAACTAGACCGACTGAAACAAAATAAATCGCCGGGTCCTGATGAGCTTTTTGCAAGGGTTCTTAAGGAATGCAAAATGGAACTCTGTGAACCATTATCTAACATTTTTAATTTATCTCTTCAAACAGGTGTAGTGTCTGATATGTGGAAGATGGCTAATGTAATTCCTATTTTTAAAGCAGGGGACAAGTCACTACCGTCAAATTACCGCCCAATAAGCCTGACGTCAATTGTAGGCAAATTACTAGAGTCAATTATAGCTGATATTATTAGAAGCCATCTAGATAACCATAATTTGATTAATGATACTCTGCATGGATTCACGAGGGGCCGTTCCTGCCTATCTAATTTATTAACCTTCTTCAGTAAAGCTTTTGAGGCTCTTGATCACGATAAAGAATTCGATATTGTTTATTTAGACTTTAGTAAAGCTTTTGATAGAGTACCGCAACAGAGACTGTTAAAGAAAGTGGCAGCTCATGGCATTGGGGGAAAAGTGCTGTCATGGATCAAATCATGGCTCACCAATAGGAAGCAGAGAGTGTGCATAAATGGGGTTAAATCCGAATGGGGACTTGTAACAAGTGGTGTTCCACAGGGATCAGTCTTAGGCCCGTTGTTATTTATAATATATATCAATGACCTTGACGAGGGAATTACTAGTGATATGAGCAAATTCGCCGATGATACGAAGATAGGTAGGATAATTGATTCAAACATAGATGTCATAGAATTTCAGGAAGATTTAGACAAACTTAATTCGTGGTCAGAAAAGTGGCAGATGCAGTTCAATGTAGATAAATGCAAGGTTCTGAAGCTCGGGAGTGTCCATAACCCAAGCACTTATAAGTTAAATAACGTAGAACTTAGCCATACAGATTGCGAGAAGGACTTGGGGGTGATGGTAAGCAGCAACCTTAAACCAAGACAGCAATGCCTAAGCGTACGTAATAAGGCAAATAGATTACTGGGATTTATATCAAGAAGTGTAAGAAACAGAAGTCCAGAGGTTATATTACAGCTTTATACATCGTTAGTAAGGCCTCACCTTGATTACGCAGTTCAGTTCTGGTCTCCATATTACAGAATGGACATAAATTCGTTAGAAAACATTCAGCGTAGAATGACTAAATTAATACATAGCATTAGAAATCTTCCTTACGAAGAAAGATTGAAGACCCTAAAATTACATTCACTTGTAAGACGTAGAATGAGGGGAGACATGATCGAGGTATACAAGTGGAAAATGGGTATTAACAAAGGGGATATAAATAAGGTCTTGAGGATATCTCTCCAAGAGAGAACCCGCAATAATGGATTCAAGTGAGATAAGTTTAGATTTAGAAAGGATATAGGAAAGTATTGGTTTGGAAATAGGGTAGTTGATGAGTGGAACAGTCTGCCTAGTAGGGTTATTGAAGCTAGGACCTTGGTTAGTTTCAAATTTAGGTTGGATAAATTCATGAGTGAGAGGGGTTGGATTTGAGTGGGAATTGCACATGAGTAAATAGAATTATCAAAGCTTATTTTTTGGGTAGCATTTAAGATTGGGTTGAACAAATATCTTGTTAGTGGGATAGAATATGAAGGACCTGCCTAGTATGGGCCAACAGGCCTGCTGCAGTGTTCCTCCTTTCTTATGTTCTTATGCTCTTATAAATATACGTATATATATATTATAAGCATGCAAGACAACCACTATGAAAAAATAGAAGAATTCCAAGCGCTTTCGTGACTACTCACATTATCAAGGAACTATTATAAGTGACGAGGAGCCGTAAGGTGGAACCCAATGTCAGGTGAAGGCAGTGTGCTGAGGAGCATGTGAGCCAGGGGTCCCACCAACTACAAACTTCCCTGGTTCTGAGTAGTGATGTCTGTGGCATAGATGACAGCAGATTCAAGGCATTTACACCGGGACTTAAACTTTGTTATCGCTATTAATGTATTTTCATGCGATAATAAAACGTGATTTGTGATCCTTTCTTTCGAAACTCTTCAGTAAGATTTTGACTTACAAGAAATTCCTTAGATGTCAGAACAAAGTCAAGAAGACTTTCCTCTAGTTAAGAACATAAGAACATAAGAAAGGAGGAACACTGCAGCAGGCCTGTTGGCCCATATTAGGCAGGTCCTTCACAATCCGTCCCACTAACAGAATATTTGCTCAACCCAATTTTCAATGCTACCCAAGAAATAAGCTTTGACAATTCTACCCACTCATGCGCGAGTCCCACTCAAATCCAACCCCTCTCACTCATGAATTTATCCAACCTAAATTTGAAACTACCCAAGGTCCTAGCTTCAATAACCCTACTAGGCAGACTGTTCCACTCATCAACTACCCTATTTCCAAACCAATACTTTCCTATATCCTTTCTAAATCTAAACTTATCTAACTTGAATCCATTATTGCGGGTTCTCTCTTGGAGAGATATCCTCAAGACCTTATTTATATCCCCTTTGTTAATACCCATTTTCCACTTGTATACCTCGATCATGTCTCCCCTCATTCTACGTCTTACAAGTGAATGTAATTTTAGGGTCTTCAATCTTTCTTCGTAAGGAAGATTTCTAATGCTATGTATTAATTTAGTCATTCTACGCTGAATGTTTTCTAACGAATTTATAAATAACAATGGGCCTAAGACTGATCCCTGTGGAACACCACTTGTTACAAGTCCCCATTCGGATTTAACCCCATTTATGCACACTCTCTGCTTCCTATTGGTGAGCCATGACTCGATCCATGACAGAACTTTTCCCCCAATGCCATGAGCTGCCACTTTCTTTAACAGTCTCTGGTGCGGTACTCTATCAAAAGCCTTACTAAAGTCTAAATAAACAATATCGAATTCTTTATCGTGATCAACAGCCTCAAAAGCTTTACTGAAGAAGGTTAATAAATTAGATAGGCAGGAACGGCCCTCGTGAATCCATGCTGGGTATCATTAATCAAATTATGGTTATCTAGATGGCTTCTAATAATATCAGCTATAATTGACTCTAGTAATTTGCCTACAATTGAGGTCAGGCTTATTGGGCGGTAGTTTGACGGTAGTGACTTGTCCCCTGCTTTAAAAATAGGAATTACATTAGCCATCTTCCACATATCAGACACTACACCTGTTTGAAGAGATAAATTAAAAATGTTAGATATTGGTTCACAGAGTTCCATTTTGCATTCCTTAAGAACCCTTGCAAAAGCTCATCAGGACCCGGCGATTTATTTTGTTTCAGTCGGTCCAGCTGTTTCATAATCATTTCGCTAGTGACTGTGATATTACATAATTTATCTTCTTCTGGGCCTCTGTAAAATTATTTACTGGGATATTATTAATGTCTTCCTGTGTGAAAACCGAGAGAAAATAATTATTAAAAATAGAGCACATATCATTCTCCTTGTCAGTAAGATGCCCAAAGTTATTTTTAAGGGACCTATCTTATCCCTAACTTTTGTTCTATAAACCTGGAAAACTTTTGGGTTAATTTTTGAATCCCTAGCAACTTTAATTTCATAGTCCCGTTTAGCTTTTCTTATTCCCTTTTAACGTCCCTCTTAATGTCAGTATACTGATTTATAAGATGACCCTCACCTCTTTTTATGCGCCTATAAATTCCTTTCTTCTGCCCTAAAAGATATTTGAGCCTATTATTCATCCATTTTGGGTCATTTCTACTTGATCTAATTTCTTTATACGGGATAAATGTTCTTTGTGCAGCCTGTATAGTGTTAAGAAAACTGTCATATTGATACCTCTCTTCTTCACCCCAGTCCACAGTTGATAAGTGTTCTCTAAGTCCATTATAATCTGCTAAGCGAAAATCTGGGACCATTACTGAATTATCCCTACTATCATACATCCATTCAATGCTAAAGGTAATTGACTTGTGGTCGCAATTTGTTTATAAAATTTGTTTATAAAAGCACTCCTGGACTACCTCTACGATGTTGTGATACTACACATTTCCTGTCAAATTGTTCCAGTAAGTTTGGCAGTTTCGTCCTATAAAAAGTTATCATAGCAGCTAAAAATAAACCGTTTCTGCCCCTTCTATCTTTATATCTTTTGTGATAGAGCAGTTTAAATTTTTCTTAACACGCCCAACAATTCCGCTTCCTTTCCTGTTGATTACCTGGAGTTTACCTGGAGAGAATTCCAGGGGTCAACGCCCCCGCGGCCCGGTCTGTGACCAGGCCTCATGTTGGACCAGAGCCTGATCAACCAGGCTGTTACTGCTGGCTGCACGCAGTCCAACGTACGAACCACAGCCTGGCTGGTCAGGTACCGACTTTAGGTGCCTGTCCAGTGCCTGCTTGAAGACAACCAGGGGTTTGTTGGTAATCCCCCTGATGTATGCTGGGAGGCAGTTGAACAATCTTGGGCCCCTGACACTTATTGTGTTGTCCCTCAACGTGCTAGTGGCACCCCTGCTTTTCATTGGGGGGATGTTACATCGCCTGTCGAGTCTTTTGCTTTCGTAGGGAGTGATTTTCGTGTGCAAGTTTGGTACTAATCCCTCGAGAATTTTCCACGTGTATATAACAATGTATCTCCCCCCTGCGTTCTAGGGAGTACAGGTTTAGAAACTTCAAGCGTTCCCAGTAATTGAGGTGGTTTATCGCAGTTATGCGTGCCGTGAAGGTTCTCTGCACATTTTCAAGGTCAGCAATTTCACCTGCCTTGAAAGGTGCAGTTAGTGTGCAGCAATATTCCAGCCTAGATAGAACAAGCGATTTTTAAAGTGTCAACATGGGCTTTGCATCCCTGGTTTTGAAGGTTCTCATTATCCATCCTGTCATTTTTCTAGCAGATGCGATTGCTACGGTGTTATATCAAAGTGGAATAATTAATACCATGTAAATGACATTCAGCAGGCATGTACCTATTATTCATATTGAACCAAAACTATGTAGACTGCCCTTACACTCAAACACCTAATAATTGTACTCTCTTTATACGATTAATTGGGTTTAAAACATACTGACAACACGAGGGTCATTAAAGGCTGCACCTAACCTATTCACCACTAGTCAAGAATTCTTTGATATGTAAATTAGGTATTAAAGTCTAAGCGTATATACATTGAGATACTACACCTCTTGGTGAATATAATGGCGGGTTTATTATTATTATTCACGGGAAAGCTCTAAACCTCATACGAGTTTAGCGCTTTCTTGTAAAAAATTAATTAATTAATAATAATAATTATTATCTCACGTTCTTTACATGAAATTTGTTTAAACCTCAGAGCCTTGCTTGTTCTCTTTACGCTTATCACTTATGCTTATTAGTTTATAGACGGAAGATTCTTATTAGGCAATGGTGCTTCGTCAAAGTCAGACAATAAGGCGAACCTAATTTAAAATCTAAAACCAAAATGAGGAAAAAAATCAAATATTAATACCTCATTGTGTCTTCTTTATTGCTGCAATTTGACAGTCAAATATTTAGAAATACATTCAGGCAAAACTGTAAAGGCTACCATTCAAATGAATATTAGAGAATAATTTAGTAAGCGTTAACTCAAGAGTTGTAGAAATATGGGTGAGGGTGTGTGTAAGTTTGTGGAGGGTAAGGAGAGTAACCAAGGCAAGAGCAAAATCAATCTTAACTCCAAATCAGCAATGAGAACATGCAAATCACAAGTTCAACAAAACACAGTCCTGAAGGGTCCCATTAAGGTTAACTCACAATTAGAGGCGGGTTCCTCCAAGGATGCCCGTTATAAGGCTCTTGATGCGAGGAAGTGAAGACCAATACCACACTGGAAGAAACGAGAATGTTAAATTCCGTAGTAAAAACATAATAGCGGAGGAGGAAGGGGCTTATATACAGCAGGCAAGCGAGATGAAGCAGTGGTAGATGGCGTCACTAGTGAAAAAAAAAACCACTAGTGGAAGTGGGTCATGCCGCCTACAGGTTTAGGAAAGCTTTGAAGAATTCCCTGCATCAAGATCCCAAGCTGTTGCTGTGTCTGACAGAGTCTGTATAGATGGTTTCAGAAAACCGACCGTTCTACTCTGTATTGGACTGAAGTCCAAATGTTGCACAAGTGTCTCATTTGTCAGGTTTCTGATATATTGGATTAACCTCTCTATGTTTTTCAGGGCATTTATGTCTTTTGTGTAATAGGGAGAGCAGAACTGAGAAACAATCTAAATGAGGCCTTACCAAAGATATATAGTTTAGGTTTAACCTAAAACGTCTATTATTTATGCTTCTCGATATGAATTTAAAAATTATACTAATAGCTTTATTGCAAACACTTATGCATTATCGCGTTGGATTTATATTTCTGGTAACCAGAACTACGTCTTTTTCGTATTCAGTATAATTAAGATCAACATTATTTAGTTTATAAGTGCCATAGTTATTTACTTTTTTCAATATTAGAACCTTAATTTTTTTTACATTAGATTGCAGCTGCCACTTTTTCGACTACAACAACCTAGTTAGATCATCCAGTATCTATCTAATATCCTTATCAGAAATTATTTGACAGCCTATTTTAGTGTCATCGGCAAACTTGCTTATGTCGCTATTTATTTCATGTCATTTATGAAGACTGTGAACAAAAGGGTCCCAATACTAGCCTCTGTAGAACATCACTTAGTGATGTTCTGATTTTTCTCATTTTTCCCCATAATGCAAACTCTTTGTTGCCTATCAGTCAGCAATGCTTCGATAGTGATTCATGTTCCCTTCTGTCCAGGAACTGGATTTCACGAAAGAAAAAAAAAGTGTCCATTAATGAGACTAATGAGAACAAAACAAAGATGGAGGGTTGAAGAGTATTTTGATTCGCTCCAAGGAAGTTGAAAAAAAAAAAAAAAGATTCAATTTATCGATTAAGATCCTATGATTCGTGGCATGGGAAGACCTCCTCCTCCATTTTCCATGAAAGAAAAATAAAAGTAAACGTAGAATATAACACTGGCTTAATTAATTACACACTGATTATTAGCTACGTTTTTTTTAGGAATAAAAAAAAGAGAGGAGAGCTTACCGATCCATTTGGTCTCAGCGAAATTCGAAATCCTACCTGTTGTTTTGGTATAAATCAAAATCGTGTTCTTTATTTAATTTAGACTGTCATAAAATACAGTAATGAAGTTGCTTTACCATAAGCAATGATTTAGTGGGTAAGAAGGTGCCCTGGCTTGACTCACTCACTGTTGAATATGTAAACACCGCCAGGTAACCACTCTGTTAGGCTAAATTATAGGGCAAAAGATGAGGAAATAAGCTATTAGGTTGTTATTAAACGTCTCTCCGGTAACAGGCTTACCGCAGCTGGTGGCTCTATTACTGGTAATGGTCGTTTTGCTACCAGCAGTGTTGGCTCTGTTACTGGTAGTGGTGGTGGTGCTACTGGTAGTGGTGGTGGTGCCACTGGTAGTGGTGGTGGTGCCACTGGTAGTGGTGGTGGTGCCACTGGTAGTGGTGGTGCTAATGGTAGTTGGTGCTACTGGTAATGGTGCTACTGGTAATGGTGGTGGTGATACTGGTAGTGGTGGTGGTGCTGCTACTGGTAGTTTTGGTGGTGCTACTTCAAACTTTCCTCTCGGTGTGATGAAAACTGTGTAAATAAAATCAATCTTATACTCTACCTGGCACTGATTGCTACGATGCAACAAGTTTAAGCTGTATGTGTACTCACCTAGTTGTGGTTGTAGGGGTCGATTCACAGCTCCTGGCCCCGCCTCTTCACTGGCCGCTACTCGGTCACTACCCACTCCATGAGCTTTATCATACCTCTCCTTAAAGCTATGTATGGATCCTGCCTCCACTACATCACTTCCCAGACTATTCCACTTCCTGACAACTCTGTGACTGAAGAAATACTTCCTAACATCCCTGTGGTTCATCTGAGTCTTCAACTTCCAACTGTGATCCCTTGCTGCTGTGTCCCATCTCTGGAACATCCTGTCTATGTACACCTTGTCGATTCCTCTCAGTATTTTATATGTCGTTATCATATCACCCCTATCTCTCCTGTCTTCCAGTGTCGTCAGGTCGATTTCCCTTAACCTCTCCTCGTAGGACGTACCCCTTAGCTCCAGGACTAGCCTTGTTGCAAACCTCTGCACTTTCTCTAGTTTCCTTACATGCTTGGCTAGGTG
This sequence comes from Cherax destructor, assembly GCA_009830355.1. Lineage (NCBI taxonomy): Eukaryota > Metazoa > Arthropoda > Malacostraca > Decapoda > Parastacidae > Cherax > Cherax destructor. The sequence goes on along the minus strand of WNWK01004163.1, from coordinate 63,664 downwards.
AGGGCTCCAAACTGGCGCTTCATACTCCAATATGGGACTAACGTACACAGTGTACAGGGTCCTGAATGACTCCTTATTAAGATATCGAAATGCTGTTCTTAGGTTTACCAGGCGCCCGTATGCTGCAGCAGTTATTTAGTTGATTTGCGCCTCAGGAGATGTGCCCGGTGTTATACTCACCCCAAGATCCTTTTCCTTGAGTGAGGTTTGTAAGCTCTGGCCCTCTAGCCGGTATTCCGTCTGTGGTCTTCTTTGCCCTTCTCCAGTCTTCATGACTTTGCACTTGGTGGGGTTGAACTACAGGAGCCAGTTGCTGGACTAGGCCTGCAGCCTGTCCAGATCCCTCTGTAGTTCTGCCTGGTCCTCGTCCGATTGAATTATTCTCATCAACTTCACATCATCTGCGTGTGTGTGTGTGTGTGTGTGTGTGTGTGTGTGTGTGTGTGTGTGTGTGTGTGTGTGTGTGTGTGTGTGTGTGCGTGTGTTTCGTTCAGATAAAGTAAGTCTTTGAGTGTTCTCTCCGGGTACCTGATACTTATATGGAAGACTGGCCTTGAAGTATCTGCTGAATGATACAACAAACATTGTCCTACACTAAGATAGGCTAAACATATTTTTAGACATTGGTAATATGTTCCATGCTCTCTCTCTCTTTTCCTCACAACTCAAGAGGGCCTCAGCCGATCGCCTTCAAATTTTCAAAGCCATATGGCTTTGAGAAATACGAAAATAGATATAGCATAAAAGTTTCTAGGGCTGTAGGAAGAGACAGGGGCCAACGTTGATGCCGCTGATACAATCAAGTCACAGATGGGGCGGCTGTATAATCTTCCTATTGTAAGCTTCGTTGCTCAGTGATACTGCATTTGGCCTGCTACATACAAGGAAAACGATTCGAGTCTGTTTATCCGTTCTGTCTTCTGTTTATCCATTGACAGTCGTTCATCAAGAACTGCAAGAAGCCCCTATCACATGCATTTAACATCTTATGGAGAGGGAGCATGGACACGGGGATCGTCCCGCAGCTACTAAAAACAACAGACATAGCCCCGCTCCACAAAGGGGGCAGTAAAGCAAAGCAAAGAACTACAGATCAATTGCGCTAACGTCCCATATCATAAAAATCTTTGAAAGGGTTCTAAGAAGCAAGATCGCCACCCATCTTGATACCCATCAATTGCACAACCCAGGACAGCATGGGTTTAGAGCAGGCCGCTCCTGTCTGTCCCAACTACTGGACCACTACGACAAGGTCCTGGATGCTCAAGAAGATAAACAGAATGCAGATGTTATATACACAGATTTTGCAAAAGCCTTTGACAAGTGTGACCATGGTGTAATAGCACACAAAATGCCTGATAAAGGAATAACAGGAAAAGTTGGTAGATGGATCTATAATTTCCTAACATGTAGAACACAAAGAGTAGTAGTCAACAGAGTAAAGTCTGAGGCAGCTACTGTGAAAAGCTCTGTTCCACAAGGCACAGTACTTGCTCCCATCCTATTCCTCATCCTCATATCATACATTGACAGGGATATAAGCCACAGTGCTGTGTCTTCCTTTGCAGATGACACCCGAATCTGTATGACAGTGTCCGTCCACCGTTGAAGACACTGCAAGACTCCAAGCAGACATAAACCAAATCTTTAAATGGGCTGCAGAAAACAATATGAAGTTCAATGATGAGAAATTTCAATTACTCAGATACGGAAAACGTGAAGAAATTAAAATCTCATCGGAGTACAAAACTAATTCCAACCACACAATAGAGCGAAAAACTAATGTCAAAGACCTGGGAGTGATCATGTCAGAGGATCTCACCTTCAAGGACCATAACAATGTAGCAATTGCATCTGCTCGAAAAATGACAAGATGGATAATGAGAACCTTCAAAACCAGGGATGCCAAGCCCATGTTGACACTTTACAGATCGCTTGTTCTATCTAGGCTGGAATATTGCTGCACACTAACTGCACCTTTCAAGGCGGGTGAAATTGCTGACCTTGAAAATGTGCAGAGAACCTTCACCGCACGCATAAGTGCGATAAACCACCTCAACTACTGGGAACGCTTGAAGTTCCTAAATCTGTACTCTCTAGAACGCAGGCGGGAGAGATACATTATTATATACACATGGAAAATTCTCGAGGGCTTAGTACCAAACTTGCACACAAAAATCACTCCCTACGAAAGCAAAAGACTCGGCAGGCGATGTAACATCCCCCCAATGAAGAGCAGGGTGCCACTAGCACGTTGAGGGACAACACAATAAGTGTCAGGGGCCCAAGATTGTTCAACTGCCTCCCAGCATACATCAGGGGGATTACCAACAAACCCCTGGCTGTCTTCAAGCAGGCACTGGACAGGCACCTAAAGTCGGTACCTGACCAGCCAGGCTGTGGTTCGTACGTTGGACTGCGTGCGGCCAGCAGTAACAGCCTGGTTGATCAGGCTCTGGTCCAACATGAGGCCTGGTCACAGACCGGGCCGCGGGGGCGTTGACCCCTGGAACTCTCTCCAGGTAGACTCCATTATGACTTATCTTGAGTTATAAGAACATAAGAACATAAGGAAGAAGGAACACTGCAGCAGGCCTACTGGCCCATGCGAGGCAGGTCCAAATCTCCAACGGCTTAAGCCAATGCCCCGACCCAGCCAGGTCAGGTTACATTCACTTAAGGAAGGAGCACTGCATCTGACCTAGTAGCACAAGCTAGTCAGGACCAATTCACACCCAAACGCACCCACTCATATAATTGTCCAGCGGACCACCTGGTCAGGTCACTTCCACTTAAGGAATTAGTACAGGTCAGGTTACATTCACTTAAGGAAGGAGCACTGCATCTGACCTAGTACAAGCTAGTCAAGTCCAAACTCACACCCATCCACACCCACCCATGTATTTATCTAACCTATTTTTAAAACTACACAACGTCTTAGGATAACGTCTTCAGGATAACGTGAAATTTGCTTGGAGGTCTCTTCTTACGTTGGGGTCATTAAAAATAAAATATATAAGGAATTCACCTAAGTTCCTTTGTGTGAAGTAACCTGTAGCTTACCTGTGATAACTTCCGGAGGTCATCGCCCCCGCGGCCCAGTCCCAGACCAGGCTACCTGGTTGCTGGCCTGATCGATCAAGTTGCTGGTGCCCGCCGCTCGTAGTCCAATGTATTCACCACATTATTACAATCACAACTATGGGTTAAACCCACAAGAGTCATACAGCGCTGCTGAATGCACCACAACCCGACTGATCAGGAGCTGTTTTGGGAAATCTGTAGAATTCCCTAATGAAAACTGCTAGGGGGTTGTTGGTGTAAAAGAGTCCCGAGTTCTCTGAGTGTACTCGTCACCCCTGGGTTTCATCGGAGGTATCTTGCACCGTCTGCCAAGCCTCTTTTATCATATGTAGTGATTTCGGTGTGAAGATTTGGGAACAAGCCTTCCAGTATCTTACAGGTGTAGATTATCATGTCTTTTACACCTACGTTCTGTGGAGTACAGGGCGATGTATTTCAAGCACTCCCAGGTATTTTGGTGCTTGACTGATCATTTTCCACTTCTGCAATTGTGCTTGCTTTGAAGGGGGCTGTTAGTATACAGCAATATTGCAGCCTAGAGAGAACGACTGACCTGAAGAATATCAACATTGGCTTGACATCTGTTGTTCTGAAAGTTCTACTTATCTAACCTATCATTTCCTTGCAACTGCGCTAATACTTTGTGCTCCTTGAACGTGACATATGACATTATCACTCCCAGGTTTCTCACATTAGAATTACGCTCTACTGACTGATTCGAGTTTGTCTCTTATGCTGATTTTGCTTTTATTTCCTCCATCCTTCCGTAACGTAGTAACTGAAATTTGTCTTCTATGGATGCCACTCTCATTCAAATTCTAGTATAGTCTACAAAGGATGACCCAGTGTTATGGTTTACGTCCCTGTCTATGTCAGGTACGAGAAAGGGAAGAAGTGAGGTGAATACAGTACCTTGGGAAACAGAACTTGTGAATGTAGCAGTCTCTGATTTTACTCTTTTTACTATTACTCTCTGGGTTCAACTGTTTGTTCGTAAGTTAAATATCTATTAGACTACCTTCCAAGTTATTCCTCTTGCACGCACCTTGTTCCACAAAGTCAGTATACACTACATCTGCACTTTGCTTGTTTTGTAGTGTACCCAAGACCATGTCGTAATGATCCAGAAATTGAGAGACATGTAAATAGATGTTTAAGCGGATTTTAAGACATTTACTGGAAAGACGTTTCGCCTACAAACGTTTCGCAATACAGAGAAACCGAGAGTAAGGCAGTATAAATAGTGGATGAGGTCAGGTGCTGCGATAGGAGGGCGGGGCCAAGTGACAACCAGGTTTTGCTTGGGTAGGATGTGTGGTGTAAAAACGACGAGTTCTAGTTAAGGTCTACAGGAAACCAACCAACAGAGATGCATATGAACACTTGGGTATCTTATTGTGAAACTTTCGCACACAGTGGTTCATCAGTCAATACAAGTAGAAGGTAAGAGAGGAGGAGTTTGAGGTTATCAGTCCCACTTCCAACAAGATTGATGGACTGAACACATCGACTCCAGGCCGAGGACTGATAACCTCAAACCCTCCTCCTATACCTTTCTACTTTGTATTGACATGAAGCCACTGTGTGGCAAACGTTTCCACATAAGTCCAAGTGTTGCATATGTCTAATTTAACAACTTGTCGGTTCTCTGAACCATTTATCTACAACAGAGATGACCTACACTTCCCACACCACAACACATGTATTAAGACGGATATCATCATAGGTTTCTTGCTGAGAGTATTCCTGATCTCCAGCACACATTGCACACCAAACTATATTACACTTTTTTATCAACGACAGTAGGGGAAAAACAACGAGGCTAGGAAACGACATATGATACGCTAAATAATTCACAGCTCTGCTTTCCAACCGAATCTCTGGTAACATACACAACAGTTATTATTATTATTATTATAATCAAATAGAAGCGCTAAACCACAGGGGTTATACAACAGTATTACTAAAAGTAAAGCCAAAATAACTAACTTAGCCTCTAGCACAATTAAGGATCTAGTATCTACAGGAAATGAAGCCAACGTATATATATACCATTCCAGGCGAGGCATGTGAGAAAATATATTTTTGGAGAAACTTCTAGTAATTTTACACAGAATATCAAGGAACAATGTTACGAGTATCAGAGGGATTCACGAAGTCGTGATGACACGATTGCAAACAAACCATACCACGGGCGGGGATAGAACCCGTGATCAGAGAGTCATAGTTTTATGATTATCTGATCGCGGGTTCTGTCCCCGCCCGTGGTATGGTTTACCAGAGGGATGATTTGAAGAACGCTTGTGTCATCCACTGCCACACCTGTAAGCAGCCTATACTTAGTCCCTTTCAAATTACGCGGCACTACGGTGCTGCCATCTATAGGCCTATCAAGATCAGGCTGGCCTGCCATGTTTCTCTCTCACTCCTACGGCCTACGTGATTGAAGCTGGTCCTACCCTCGCTGGCTCCCGGTCCCCTCCCACGCTCTGCATCCGTGTACACTCACATCTCTTGATAAATAAAGTCATCTAGTCCGCGGCCGTATCTCTACACCTACGCTACCATTCTACTGCACGATATCTAACGAAGTAAGGCGAGAACACACCCAAGTGTTGCACAAGTGTCTAATTCATGGACTTTCCTAATGCTTAACTAATCATCAAGAAATTAGACCAGCGCAGTAGGCACTCTTTATCCATTACTCATCACCACCAACACTATATTCTAGCCCAGCAAAACAATGATGAAAAGTGTTAGTAATCAACCTGCCGGTATTATACCTTTGATCTAATGATGCTTATCTAACAGCAACACCATGGAATCCTAGTAAGAGAGAATATCTTCTGGATCTCCTATGCAAAATCTCTAGCCCACTTTACTGGTATAATCTACTTCAACTAGTAGGCCCCGTCCATATATGACCAAGTCTTCAACTCTTGCTTCTCTCTACTTCTTAAACAGGCTCTATTATAAAACTCTTTATCCTTATGTTTCAGCATTAGATTGATAAAGAATGCTTTGAGGCGAAACGTCGCGGTAATGCTACCCAAGTGTTGTGCATGTCTCAGTCGTTGAGAGTTGTGTTGAAGTTGGAGTCTGCCTTAACCAGCAGGAAGTTGAGTAGGTCTGCACCTTGCTATCATGAAGTAAATTATTTATGTATACTGCCACTAGGAAACAGAGTAGGCTTGTACACTGCTATTAAAATCTGTACATTGCACAAGCGTCATCATTTTGTTTATTCCTACTTGCATGAGTCTCATCTTCCTGTCGTACTCTTTTTATCCATTTCTTGCACTGCCCTCTCTTTCTCTGCCCCTTCCCAACATATTTTCGACAAGTTAAAAAATTGATGTCTGATATGCAGGTGGGCGTGTGGGCGTGGCTGATAAGTCCAGGAATGATGTATAGAGTAGGGGGAGGGGGAATGTTGGGCCAGGGAGTGTTGGGGGGACGGCGAACCGGTGATGGGAGGAACAGAGAGGGGGGAGAGAGAGGGAGGAAAGCGGGAGGGAGGGAGGACAGAGAAGAAGGAGGGGACGGGGGGGGAGTCATACATGTTCAGGCGCTGTAGAGCAAATTTGCAGATAAAACGCTTTTCACCATGAGAAGCAGGTGCACACACACACACACTCACACACATACACTCACAACACACACATACACTCTCACAACACACATATACTCTCACAACACACAAACACACACACATACATACTCACAACACACACACACATACACTCTCACAACACACACACACACACACTATCATACACTCTCACAACACACACACATACATACACACACACACAACACACACTCACACATATACACTCACAACTCACACACATATATTTTCACAACACACACATACACTCTCAGAACACACACTCACACACATACACTCACAACTCACACACACATACACTTTCACAACACACACATACACTCTCAGAACACACGCACACTCACATACATACACTCACAACACACCCACATACACACAACACACACACACACACTCACTCTCACAGCACATACACACACTCTCACAACACACACACACACACACAGCCGAAACATTTCGAAGTGTTTCGTTACACACACACACACACACACATACATACAACAGGCCTAGTGTCTAATCGACATGTGCCTAGGACAAAATGGTAACTAACTAACACTCACAGCACGCACACACAACTAACACACACACACACACACACACGCACGCACATACACTCACTCAAGACTAGTTCCTGAACTAAGGGGTATGTATGAGCCACGAGGAGAGGTTCGTAGAATTGAATCTAACGATACTGGAGGAATGAAGAACCAGGGAAGACAGGTTACCTGTAGTCGCTCCCGGAGGTCACCGCCCCCGCAGTCTGGTCCCAGACCGGGCAGCTGAATTAATAGGGTAGACAGAGATAGGATGTTTGAGAGGCGGGAACAGGTGCTCCGTGGCACAGATGAAAGTTGAAGACTCACATGAGCCACGGGAATGTCAGGAATGGTTCGGCACCTAGAAAGGAATAGACTCATACATGACAACCAGCAAGACTTCAGGGAAGGGAAATCCTTCATTACAAACCTATTGGAGTTCTATGACAGGGTAACAAGTAAGACAGGAGAGATGGAGAGAGAGGGGATGGGTAGATTGCATCTTCTTGGACTGTATGAAGGCTTTCGACACAGTACTACACAAGAGACTGGTTGAAAAGCAAGAGGAGCAGGCAGGAATAGGAGGGAATGTACTGCAATGGATCAGGGAATGCCTGGAAGGAAGGAAACAACGTGTGTCGGTACATGACGAGCTGTCAAGAGTGGGTGCATGTGCCGAGTAGGATTCCACAAGGGTCAGTCCTAGGTCCGGTGCCCTTTCTTGTATATGTAAATGACATGACGGAAGTGGTGTCCCTGTTCGCAGACAATGTGAAACTAATGAGGAGAATATAAACGGACGAGGATCAGGTAAGCCTACAAGGGAATCTGGACAGGCTGCAAGTCTGGTCCGACAAATGGCTTCTGGAGTTTAACCCCAGCAAGCGCAAAGTTATGAAGCTTGGGGAAGGACAAAGGAGACCGCAGACGGAGTACAGCCTAAGAGTCAGAGGCTGAAAAACTCCCTCAAGGAAAAGGATCTTGGGGTGAGCATCATACCGAGTACATTTCCTGAGGCGAACATAAACCAAATAACTGCTGCAGCATACGGACGCCTGGCAACCTGAGAACAGCGTTTCGACATCTAAGTAAGGAGTCATTCACGACACTGTACACCGTGTATGTCAGGCCCATATTGGAGTATGTAGCACAAGTATGGAACCCACACCTGGTCAAACACGTTAAGAAATTAGAGAAAGTGCAAAAGTTTGCAACAAGACTAGTCCCAAAGCTTAGGGGTTGTCCTACGAGGAGAGGTTAAGAGAACTCAACCTGACAACACTGGAGGACAGCAGGGATAGGGGGAACATGATAACAACATAAAAAATACTGAGAGGAATTGACAAGGTGGACAGGGACAGAATGTTTCACATATGTGACACAGCAACAAGGGGTCACAACTGAAAACTCATATGAGTCACAGGGATGTTAGGAAGTACTTCTTCAGTCACAGAGTTGTCAGAAAGTGGAAGAGTCTGGAGAGTGATGTAGTGGAGGCAGGATCCATACATAGCTTTAAGAAGATATATGATAAAGCTCATGGAGCAGGGAGAGTGGACCTAGTAGCAATCAGTGAAGAGGCGGGGCCGGTAGCTATGAATCGACCCCTGCAACCACAATTAGGTGAGTACAAGGCAGTGTGTATCGACAAGTGTCTTTGAAATGGTAACTCTCTCTGTTCACTCAGTTTCTTCATTATCCACCACCATATTTATTTACCTCTTCATTAGTACACTACTAAACAAAAGCATCTATTAATACTTAGCATTTCAGTTTTATACTTATAAATGTTAAACCATCACAAGAGACATGTTGCTTGTTCCCTCACATGTGTATGTTGGGAAATATTCAGAAATTACTAACGTCCTTACCATTGTATCCCTTGAGGAGAATATGACAACAGTCACAAGTGAACCTTGCATGATAAGTCACAAGTGAACCTTGCTTGATAAGTCACAAGTGAACCTTGCTTGATAAGTCACAAGTGAACCTTGCATGATAAGTCACATGTGAACCTTGCATGATAAGTCACAAGTGAACCTTGCTTGATAAGTCACAAGTGAACCTTTCATGATAAGTCACAAGTTAACCTTGTATGATAAGTCACAAGTGAACCTTGCTTGATAAGTCACAAGTGAACCTTGCATGATAAGTCACAAGTGAACCTTGCATGATAAGTCACAAGTGAACCTTGCTTGATAAGTCACAAGTGAACCTTGCTTGATAAGTCACAAGTGAACCTTGCTTGATAAGTCACAAGTGAACCTTGCACGATAAGTCACATGTGAACCTTGCATGATAAGTCACAAGTGAACCTTGCATGATAAGTCACAAGTGAACCTTGCTTGATAAGTCATAAGTGAACCTTGCATGATAAGTCACAAGTGAACCTTGCATGATAAGTCATAAGTGAACCTTGCATGATAAGTCATAAGTGAACCTTGCATGATAAATCATAAGTGAACCTTGCATGATACGTCACAAGTGAACCTTGCATGATAAGTCACAAGTGAACCTTTCATGATAAGTCACAAGTTAACCTTGTATGATAAGTCACAAGTGAACCTTGCTTGATAAGTCACAAGTGAACCTTGCTTGATAAGTCACAAGTGAACCTTGCATGATAAGTCACAAGTGAACCTTGCTTGATAAGTCACAAGTGAACCTTGCTTGATAAGTCACAAGTGAACCTTGCATGATAAGTCACAAGTGAACCTTGTATGATAAGTCACAAGTGAACCTTGCACGATAAGTCACAAGTGAACCTTGCATGATAAGTCACAAGTGAACCTTGCATGATAAGTCACATGTGAACCTTGCATGATAAGTCACAAGTGAACCTTGCTTGATAAGTCACAAGTGAACCTTGCATGATAAGTCACAAGTGAACCTTGCATGATAAGTCACAAGTGAACCTTGCATGATAAGTCACAAGTGAACCTTGCATGATAAGTCACAAGTGAACCTTGCATGATAAGTCACAAGTGAACCTTGCATGATAAGTCACAAGTGAACCTTGTATGATAAGTCACAAGTGAACCTTGCATGATAAGTCACAAGTGAACCTTGCATGATAAGTCACAAGTGAACCTTGTATGATAAGTCACAAGTGAACCTTGCATGATAAGTCACATGTGAACCTTGCACGATAAGTCACAAGTGAACCTTGCTTGATAAGTCACAAGTGAACCTTGCATGATAAGTCACAAGTGAACCTTGCATGATAAGTCACAAGTGAACCTTGCATGATAAGTCACAAGTGAACCTTGCATGATAAGTCACAAGTGAACCTTGTATGATAAGTCACAAGTGAACCTTGCATGATAAGTCACAAGTGAACCTTGCATGATAAGTCACAAGTTAACCTTGCATGATAAGTCATAAGTGAACCTTGCATGATAAGTCACAAGTTAACCTTGCATGATAAGTCATAAGTGAACCTTGCATGATAAGTCATAAGTGAACCTTGCATGATAAGTCATAATTGAACCTTGCATGATAAGTCATAAGTGAACCTTGCATGATAAGTCACAAGTTAACCTTGCATGATAAGTCATAAGTGAACCTTGCATGATAAGTCATAAGTGAACCTTGCATGATAAGTCATAAGTGAACCTTGCATGATAAGTCATAAGTGAACCTTGCATGATAAGTCACAAGTTAACCTTGCATGATAAGTCATAAGTGAACCTTGCATGATAAGTCATAAGTGAACCTTGCATGTTAACAGTCACAACTAAAGAAGAACATTCTCGCAAAGCTCTGTCAACACTTAAATCACTTAAGTATATCAATAACCTAAAATTTGCTTCTAACAGTGCTAAATATTCATAATGGAGTATGAACGGTGCTACTAAAATATCAAACTTATTAAATTCATGCTAAAAAACAAATTGCCTCATTTTGATCAGTATATTGGCAGCTGCATCAAACATGGTGGACGAGTCTATGAAAGGCGAGGTGAACCATACAACTGATGAGGAAAGGGGGGGGGGGGTATAAGTGGCATACTCACCTATGTGAGCATGAAAGGCGAGGTGAACCATACAAGTGATGAGGAAAGGGGGGGGATAAGTGGCATACTCACCTATGTGAGCATGAAAGGCGAGGTGAACCATACAACTGATGAGGAAAGGGGGGGGGTATAAGTGGCATACTCACCTATGTGAGCATGAAAGGCGAGGTGAACCATACAACTGATGAGGAAAGGGGGGGGGATAAGTGGCATACTCACCTATGTGAGCAGGTAACTACACTACCACCGAGGCATCTGTGGAAAGTTTATCTACGGAGATAAAACGGGGAAAGTACCAGAGTATAGTGGCACCAACACTGTCATAAGGGTGTGAGGCACTGGGCAGAGAGGAGGAAGCTGAAGCAATGGAGATGTCATTTTTGAGAGGAATGTGGGGTGTAAATATTATGCAGAGAATTCAGAGCGTAGACATTAGAAGACGGCGAGGAGTCACCAAAAGTATAATTTAGAGGGCTGAATAGGGGCTGCTGAGGTTATTTGGGTATTTAGAGATGGAGCAGAATTGGATGACCAAGGTGTAAAAATCTGGGATGGAAGGACGGAGTAGGGGGTCATTCCAAGAAATGTTGGAAGGACGGAGTAGGGGGTCATTCCAAGAAATGTTGGAAGGCCGGAGTAGGGGGTCATTCTAAGAAATGTTGGAAGGACGGAGTAGGGGGTCATTCTAAGAAATGTTGGAAGGACGGAGTAGGGGGTCATTCTAAGAAATGTTGGAAGGACGGAGTAGGGGGTCATTCCAAGAAATGTTGGAAGGACGGAGTAGGGGGTCATTCTAAGAAATGTTGGAAGGACGGAGTAGGGGGTCATTCTAAGAAAGGTTGGAAGGAGGGGGTAAAGAAAGTTTAGAATGCTAAGGCTTCAGCACCCAGAAATTGTGAGCATGTTAGATCGGAGTGCAAACAAGAGGATTTTATGGTTTGATGTGTCTTATGAGTATGAGCAAGATAACATTTATGAAGAGATCCAGGGAAACCGGTTAATCAGATTTCAGTCTTGGAGGTTGAAAGTACATTGTCTGCACACAGGAGGGGTGGGGATGTTGCAGTTCGAAGGGTTATTTGAACTGTGATGTCTGCACATTTCTGGCAAGACAGCTATTGAATGAACGATGGGGAATGAGTTTCCTTTTTTGAGACTGCCCTTCCTTCGTGGGAGACGGCCAGCGTGTTAAAAAAAATTACTACAATCCAGACCCAAATGATTTAAAACCTACAATAATAAAGACATCGCCTTAGACAATTTTCAGCTATAAGGTATACTGTATTAATTTGTACTGAAAGAAGTGCGTTAAACCTTGATAAAAACAAAGGCTTTTGTAATATTCCAGGTAAGTTCCTAATGATAGTGTCATTTAACAGAGATCATTAGTAACCCAGGTATTCAATCACTCCATCTTCAACACTGTAATGGATGAACTCAAGTTAGGTAGTCACAGAAGTCTTCAAGAATAATAATAAGATAGAATATCAGCAATAATAAAGCTGTCAGTACCTACACAGTCCTAGAGAGAGCAGGATACATCAAGTGAAAATTTATATTAATTAGATAAAAAAATAATGTTACTCAGCTACCAATCAGGCTTCACGGGCTCTGATTATTAGTCAACTTATATTGGCTTAATTTATATTACGAATCATATCAGAAGATAAAAACAGCAAAGAAATTTTGCAGGTTATGTTTTCCGCTAATGAAAGTATTCTTGTGAATATTATTTCCCTTTTCTCTTTTCGTCCGTGCCTGTTTGTTTGCGTGTCAAGGGCGTGGTCAGTCATATAGGGGGAAAGGGGAGGGGCAGGGGATTTAAGGGGTAGTAGATAGTGGTAGGGGGTGTCAGGAGCTCTCAGTTGTGACTGGTGGTGTTGATTTTATTTTAATTTATTCTTAAGGTAAACATCATTTGACACTGGTTTTGACAGCATGATGCACCAATGACTGATGAAGAACATTTTACAAAAAGTGTCAATGTTTCAATTGTTGCGACTTGGCAACTGAAGGTCACTCAAAACAGAGTTAGATTAAGTAATAGAGCACTTGGCTCTCTGGACAGCTGGCATGCCCCTTCTGAGACAAGGTGTTAGGAAACAACGGAGGCACTCTAAGTGGAGGCGAGAATACCATGCAGTGAGAGTGCCGGGGAGTCATGGATGTTTAAGGTGGAGGCAGGATGAGCATGTGGTGGGAAAGCTGAAACAAAAATGTGGCGGTAGGTGGAGTGTAAAAGAAGGGTGGAGTTCCTGTTGGTGGGGGTTGGATCAGGTGGGGAGGTAGGTGAGGTGGCAGCAAGTGGGGAGGCAGGTGGGATGGATCATGTGGGGAGGCGTGTGGGGTGCCAGCAGGTGGGGTGGGTTTACATCAGGAAGGACAGACAAGGCCTGGAAGGTGGTGAGGTCGTGTGTATTGTGCGGCGCGTTGTTTGGTGTTACAACATGTTGTGTTATCTTCTGCTATGTTGTGTTATATATTATGTTATGACGTGATATGTTATAATATTGATTTGATTGTGTTATGACCACACATAGGCAAATAAATGTTTAATGTTATGCTAAGTTATCTTATATATTATGCTATGATGTTTGTGTTATGATACATTTTGGCATGTTAATGTCTGTTATCGTATGTGTTATCATATAACACATACGATAACAAACATATATATAATTAGTGTTAAATGTTATTTTCTCTTGGATGAAGTTCTGTTATTTATGTCCTGTAATAATACCGGAAGAATTACCGACAATATGTTAGGAGAGAAATATACCCAACTAAGGTGACATTTTATTGAAGCAACATTTGGCTCTCTAGGAGTTTTGTAAAGCCTGGAGAGCACAACATTGGGCTCTCTAGGAGCTTTGTAAAGCCAGGAGAGCACAACATTGGGCTCTCTAGGAGCTTTGTAAAGCCTGGAGAGCACAACATTGGGCTCTCTAGGAGCTTTGTAAAGCCTGGAGAGCACAATATTGGGCTCTCTAGGAGCTTTGTAAAGCCTGGAGAGCACAACATTGGGCTCTCTAGGAGCTTTGTAAAGCCTGGAGAGCACAACATTCGCAGCAGTAAAATGTCACAGTCGTTGCATATCGTGCGTTCATTTACCTAACATGTTGCATTCTTTTTATGCTATATGTTTTGCTGTTATACAGCATTTGTGTTGTTTTGTTACTGTGTGTTGTGTTATGTATTGTGTTGTGTTAGGCTCTCTCATGTTATGAAAAATTTATAAGTAACGTTGTGATCTGTAATATTTGTGATGTTTAGTGTTATGATTAGTTATGTTTGATATGTTGGTCTGAGTTGTATTTTGCTGTATTTTATATGGTGGTCAGTGTTGTATTTTGCGGCACTGTATGTGCCGTTTTTGCTATCATTTGCTTCAGTGAATGTATTGGTTCGTATTGTTTTTACATATTGTGCTCGTGTATGAGTTTTCAACGGTGTTATGTTATTTCTTCCAGTGTTGTGAGGTTTCATGTCGTTTTAGTGTCAAGTCTTCCTATGTCGAGCTGTGCTATGGTCTCTTACTGTTTTGCAATATGTGTTGATGTGTCGAGCTGCGGAGTGCTATGTTGAGTGTGGAGTGTTCGTGTTGAAGTAGAAAAATAACTGGAGTTGCCTCCGTCAGACAACGGAGGAACCACGTGATGGTGACCTAGGAAGCATCTACCTCAGTGACGGCCCCTCAAGCTTGTAGTAGTATTTGGTAAGTTCATCACCACCTCTGCTACCTCTTCCATCACCTCTACCACACTACTGTCTGCACCATCACCTCTACCACACTACTGTCTGCACCATCACCTCTACCACACTACTGTCTGCACCATCACCTCTACCACACTACTGTCTGCACCATCACCTCTACCACACTACTGTCTGCACCATCACCTCTACCACACTACTGTCTGCACCATCACCTCTACCACACTACTGTCTGCACCATCACCTCTACCACACTACTGTCTGCACCATCACCTCTATCACACTACTGTCTGCACCATCACCTCTACCACACTACTGTCTGCACCATCACCTCTACCACACTACTGTCTGCACCATCACCTCTACCACACTACTGTCTGCACCATCACCTCTACCACACTACTGTCTGCACCATCACCTCTACCACACTACTCTGCACCATCACCTCTACCACACTACTGTCTGCACCATCACCTCTACCACACTACTGTCTGCACCATCACCTCTACCACACTACTGTCTGCAACATCAACCTCTACCACACTACTCTCTGCAACATCACCTCTACCACACTACTCTCTGCACCATCACCTCTACCACACTACTGTCTGCACCATCAACCTCTACCACACTACTGTCTGCACCATCACCTCTACCACACTACTGTCTGCACCATCACCTCTACCACACTACTGTCTGCACCATCAACCTCTACCACACTACTGTCTGCACCATCACCTCTACCACACTACTGTCTGCACCATCACCTCTACCACACTACTGTCTGCACCATCACCTCTACCACACTACTGTCTGCACCATCAACCTCTACCACACTACTGTCTGCACCATCACCTCTACCACACTACTGTCTGCACCATCACCTCTACCACACTACTGTCTGCACCATCACCTCTACCACACTACTGTCTGCACCATCAACCTCTACCACACTACTGTCTGCACCATCAACCTCTACCACACTACTGTCTGCACCATCACCTCTACCACACTACTGTCTGCACCATCAACCTCTACCACACTACTGTCTGCACCATCACCTCTACCACACTACTGTATGCACCATCAACCTCTACCACACTACTGTCTGCACCATCAACCTCTACCACACTACTGTCTGCACCATCAACCTCTACCACACTACTGTCTGCACCATCAACCTCTACCACACTACTGACTGCACCATCAACCTCTACCACACTACTGTCTGCACCATCACCTCTACCACACTACTGTCTGCACCATCAACCTCTACCACACTACTGTCTGCACCATCACCTCTACCACACTACTGTCTGCACCATCAACCTCTACCACACTACTGTCTGCACCATCACCTCTACCACACTACTGTCTGCACCATCAACCTCTACCACACTACTGTCTGCACCATCAACCTCTACCACACTACTGTCTGCACCATCACCTCTACCACACTACTGTCTGCACCATCACCTCTACCACACTACTGTCTGCACCATCAACCTCTAACACACTACTGTCTGCACCATCAACCTCTACCACACTACTGTCTGCACCATCAACCTCTAACACACTACTGTCTGCACCATCAACCTCTAACACACTACTGTCTGCACCATCACCTCTACCACACTACTGTCTGCACCATCACCTCAACCACACTACTGTCTGCACCATCAACCTCTAACACACTACTGTCCTCACCATCACCTCTACCACACTACTCTCTGCAACATCAACCTCTACCACACTACTGTCTGTACCATCACCTCTACCACACTACTGTCTGCACCATCACCTCTACCACACTACTGTCTGCACCATCACCTCTACCACACTACTGTCTGCACCATCACCTCTACCACACTACTCTCTGCACCATCACCTCTACCACACTACTGTCTGCACCATCACTACCACACTACTGTCTGCACCATCACCTCTACCACACTACTCTCTGCACCATCACTTCTACCACACTACTCTCTGCACCATCACCTCTACCACACTACTCTCTGCACCATCACTTCTACCACATATATCACATTCACCATTGTCTTTACCATCATCGTCACCTATCTCCACCGCTGTCAACATCAATATTCATCGTTAGTCGAACTTGAGTCCTGGAGGTGCATAGTACAATGCCTGCACTTTAAAGGAGGGGTTTGGGATATTTGATGTCTAGAGGGACATCTAAACTGTCGTATCTGAGAGCCTCTGCAAAGTCAGTGATAATGTGAATGACGGTGAAAGTTTTTTTTTTTTTTTTTTGGGGGGTAAACCCTGCATCGGTGGGAGACGGCCAGCGTGTTGAAAATATCCAACGAAGGCAGGACTCGCAGCAATGAATTTAAGTTAGAGAAATTCAGATTTAGAAAGGATAGTGAGTATTACTAGTAGAGTTGTAGATAAGTGGAGGAAACATCCTGGTAGCGTCATTTAAGCAAGAACTTTGTGTAGTTTTAGATACAAGATGAGATAAATGGAAGGTTTTACTGCAACACCAACTAACAGTTAATCGCAGCCTGCTGTACATTAAACACACTGTAGTAAACTTTCACAAGATAATTAGAGATATAAGAAAGTTTACTTGACCTGCCTATCATGGGCCACTAGGCCTGCTTGCAGAGCTACTTTATTATGTTCTTATGTAATTATGATCGTGTTCTTAAACTGCCCGAATATCTACGAGAAGAACTGAACTTTTAGGAAGAAACATTAAGAAGACGAATATGTATGAGGAAAAAAAATACTTAACGCATGACTTGAGTTTACTGGCGTGTTCTCCAAGGTATAGTGCTGGCGCCCGCAGTGGCAACAACTCATTTTTCTAGTACAAATAAAAAATATTTCTAACCACCAAGACTATAAAAAAAATCACTAAGTACTTTAACGGAAGTTTAAAATAGACAAGCAGACTAAATGTATACGACAGTAATCATTATGAAAAAGGAAATGAAGTGTATTATAGAGACGATGTAATAAAAATATTGGTAAATCTTTGTTGGTAGTGACCAGAGGAGAGCGCTAGGGGTATACAAGAGGCTGGGCACTCGCAGGGTGAGTCGCATCTTCCGCCTCAGTCTTGTCTTGAGCAGTGTACTGAGAACACTCTTCATACACACGCACTTGCACGTACCTGTGCAAGCACTTCGTAGTGGTTTTAAACGTAGAATATTTGTGTATGTTTAATGTTTGTCACAGAAAAAAATTATATAACTTTTTTTTTGTAAATATTGTCCATTGGAAATTGATCTAATATACCTGAAAAATGTGAAGTGTGGTCTGTTATATATTAGATGGACTTTGTGGTCTTTAATGAATATCAAATGACTTCAAATCTGCAGTTTTACCCGTTAAAAGTGATTAAATGAGGTCGAGAGCCTGTTTATAATTCACTATTGCTTAGTGTTTGTCTTGGGGGAGAGGAAGAATGAATCTTCATGTTCAGCTTCCTGGTTAATAACTCAGGATAACCCACGAAGTCAGTCAATTTAGTTCGCTTATTTCCTTAGGGTTCTTCAGGATGTGACCCACAACAGTCGACTAGCTCACTATAAAGCTTAACTACTGGCTGGAGTTATGAAAATAAGTTTGGTAAATTAAGCTACGTGAAATTACGATTTTTTTTAAGCAAGGCTAGGTTGTGTTGCTTGGTTAGTTTTGTTGTCAAAATTAAAAAAAAAAAAAATTCCTGTTTTCCCTGGGGGACGGGGAGGGAGAGTGCACATGACTTGAGTTCCTGCATCTCTTACGTTGTAGTTCTTGGTAGATACTGATAAACTGCTAGCAGGTTCTGCAGTACTTTGTGTGGCAATATTAAGTAAGGGTCTTGCAGTATCTTGTGTGGCATTGTTGAAAGACTTACTGACTAGTGTGACACTGTTGAATGTCTTGCTGACTCGAGTGCAGTACTTTTGAAGATCTTACTAAAATGTAACGAATGTGATGTAGTAGACATTGAACAAGACTCAAGATACATCTGGAGGAAAGCCAGTTGATAGTATTGTCGTGGTCCATAACATGATGCAAAACTATACGCAGCATCAGTAAGACGAATACATACTAATGAAATACAACACTCGTTTCAAGAGCTTTTGCCCGAAATGCTCTGCATACATATATGGACTTAATAAATCATTATACTGTTTTCATGTATATTTTGAAAATAAATTTGTTTTAGAGCGTGGAGGAGGCATACACAGGTAACAGCAGTGTACACAGAATAGTGCAGTTTAACTACAAACAATACTTACAGGAAACAATATTGACTACAACCAATGTACTCAGTGAATAGCAGCCAGGCCTGATTACCCAATGTATGAATGGAATACCAGTGTATTACACAATGAATAATAGTCAGGTTTAACTACATACACCAGTGTACACACGCAGAAACATCAGAGTATGGACAATATATAGAAGTTAATAAATGATTTGAAGTGACCAGAAGCTATCATGAAATCATGTCCTGAAAGCGTAACCCGTAGTGGGAAGGGGGAAGAGGTAGTGGGAAGGGGGAAGAGGTAGTGGAAAGGGGAAAGAGGTAGTTGAAATTGGGAAGAAGAGATGGTTAAGGGAAAGAGAGAACTAGAGGGAGGGCATGGGAGTATTGAGGAGAGGAGGAAAGTGTGGGAGTAATGCGATGGAGGAGGTGGAGAGGAGTCCTTGTTCCTTCTGTGCTTCAGCTCCCCCATCTCCCTACCTAAAGTGGTTGGTGTGAGGACGGTGTGGAGTGGTAGTGACTCGCTCTGAATAGCTGCCATCTGAACATAATCTTTATAATAGCTTATATAATATATCATAGACAAGTGCTATGTTGAAAGTATGGACAAGTGTACCTGGTAGAAAGTGGTGGAGGAAGGCTGTATAAATACTGCAGATTCAGTAAGACGATGTGCTATGTAGAAGGCAAAGTGTCATTCTTAACCAGTCACATGTGGTGATAATATTAAACACCTCTCATGGTTTGAGCTGACGACACAGCATGAGTTAACAGCTTTCAATCCTTGTGTGAGGGTGGGATGTGCTGAATGACCACCCAAGAGGTGAACACTCTAGTGCTTTTAGCCATTGTAAGATGGTAGAATGGTGGTGACTATTCATCAGTTGAGATTGACATTTCAATCTTTTGTTGGGGATAGGGGTCCATCATCACATACTCGCCTGGTTTTACTCAATTAGTCCTGGCTATGATAGACTAGTCCCGGCTCCTGGTTTTCTTTCTCAACTGTTGCACTGTTACATGTTGGTTTAAGTCGCGAGAGAAAGTGAGATGGGTATGATAGGAAATGGCTTAGGTATTGCCCGAAACACTAAGCGTTACTGAGAGAGAGAGAGAATGAATATCCAACCATCCACACAACCCTCCACCCTTCTAGGGAGGTTAATTGATACCATTGATCCTAGGAAATGGACCTGCCCTTTTCTTTTCCTAGATGCCTCCCATTCCCTCAGGCACTGCATGACCACTGAGTTTAGTGCTCCCACACAAACATAATAAAATAAGCCTCACCCCCTCCCCTACCCCCTCCAGCCCTCACTCATCCTAAACCCACCCACCCACCGACCTCCCCTCCCTCATCCCTGCACATACCCAATACCTGCCCATTTTTCTTCCCACTGTTATCAAACCCACCCGACCATTGTTGCACCCACACCAGCCTTAAGCCAACCCACCCGACCGTTGTTGTACCCACCACCAGCCTTTAATTAGCAAACTCGATCACTGCTGCACACACCACCGTCTTCAACCAACCCACTTGACCACTGCTGCACCCACCATCATCCTTCAACTAACCCACCCGACCATTGTTGCACACCCATCAACCCACAATGGAGGCAACAGTTGTACTATCACACACATCCTTCCTGCCAGGAAACATAGCTAGCTTTTGTGTCTCCATGTAATCCTCATAAACATACACCTATTGCAGATTACCTGTGAATATGTGCTCTCTGGAGCGGAGGAGACACGTTATATACATGGAAGATACTGAAAACCTAGTCCCGAACCTACACGCTACTATGACTACGTACTGGAGTGAGATATTTGGAAAGTGTAAAACCCAGTCAGGGGCAGGGGCACCATGGATACAAGAGAACACTGTATCAACATCCGTGGTATTTGACTATTCAATATATCACCAGCTGAAAGTAGCATAACTATAATTTTTAAAGGGGTGTCAGGGGCCCAAGACTGTTCAACTGCCTCCCAGCATACATAAGGGAGATTACCAATAGATCCCTGGCTGTCTTCAAGGAGGCACTGGACAAGTCTTGAACATGTACTCATTGGAGCGGAGGAGAGAGAGATACATGATAATATATACATGGAAAGTACTTGAGGGCCTGGTCCCAAATCTGCACACTGCCATAACAACATACTGGAGTGAGAGATATGGGAGAAAGTGTAAAATAAACCCAGTGAGGAGCAGGGGTGCGGTGGGGACAATACGGGAGCACTGTATTAACATCCGGGGTCCCAGACTATTCAACATCTTACCAGAAGATATCCGAAACACGGCTGGAACCAGTGTAGAAGCCTTCAAGAGGAAACTGGACAAATATCTTCACCAGGTGCCAGATCAACCAGGCTGTGATGGATATGTGGGGCAGCGGGCCTCCAGCAGCAACAGCCTGGTTGACCAGGCAAGCACCAGACGAGCCTGGCCCATGGCCGGGCTCAGAGAGTAGATACTCTCGAAACTCTTCAAAGGTATATCAAAGGTATAACCAGAACATCAAATTCTTACCTTGCTCGTGTAACTTTGAGCGATGGTGTTTGTGGGAAATTGTGAGAGAAGTCTATCTGGGACACCGCCACTAGCAATAAACAAACTCCCAGGGAGATGACCGACTCTTATAAATTTTACCGCAGTCATTCCCTTTAAGGTATGTGAGAACTTTACCCGCTCCTGGCCGCACCGAGGGGGTACCTTCAATGTTCTCGTTAGCCCATTGCACTCTAGACCAGTATAAATAAATTTGAGAAGATCATTTATTATAGCTATATTACGTTAAATTTAAGTGGACTGTATAGGTTGTTGAACAACTGATCACACGGAGAAGAGATAGAGAACACATAGTTCAATTAACATGACCAACACTCACCTAATTAACAGCATCATAGCGGTGTATCGTAGATCGTTGACCTAGCTAAAGTACATCTACTGTGCGTAACAATATCATTGGCCAATAACAAAGTCGACAACAGAGTACTTAGCTTTAGATGAGGGAGTCGTTACGTTGTTGGCGTCCTCCTGCGATCTGATTCGATCGAGATGGTGTTAGCTGTCTCGTCGAGTCAAGGAAGGTTAATTTCCGTACACTCTTATACGCCCACGAGACCGAGCGTTCGTTAACATGTGGTTGGTCGGGGTAGCGAATCAGATCCTCGCACTAATCCGACCGTTTGTACTGTTTATACGTATAACTTTACATATTACGTGTATCCTGGCTTAATGCCCCACTAGTTTATACACATTCACAGTCTCGATACTTGAATTTCGAGTAGATAACTTGCGATATGTTAGTTCATTTCAATCACATCCAATATGGCGGTCGGGGTATGGCGTACCCAAGCCAGACCCGGTCGCTACAATCAACCCCTGATTATTTACAACTCGGTTTCACTACATTCCCCATTTCCCACAGTTCATCGAATATATTACAGTCTCTTCTAAGATGAACTCCCTGCATCAGGGTTATGACTTTATCCTGCCGTATGGTTATTTCACTCAGTTCAAATAGGCCTATGACCGCGTCACACGCCGGCGGCCCACCTTATTTCACAATTATTGTCCTATTACTGGACCTCCTGGACCGATTGTCCCACTTGATATTCCCCCGTCACTGGATATTCCTCCACATTACGAAAGGAGGTAATTAAATCCGATTTGGTGGGCGGAATCTCCAAATTCGACAGGCCATCCCATCACCTGATCGGGTCGGTAGGCCCCCAGTTCACTCTCACAGTCTCCCTATTCCCCTCTCTCCCTCCTCCCTGCCCAGCCTCTTCCCGCTTCCTCCCCGCTGGTATGATGGTTCTCTATTACATACCCCCATGTACCAGCGGTACATTAAGGATATCTGTTCATATTGGAAAGTTTATCAATTACAACTTTCAGAAAATACCAATATTTTCCACAGTGTTGGCTCCACCATATACGGCGGAAATGCTGTCTTGATTGTAGAATGCCGCTGAAGAATCACCGTCTTGTTTCGATGGAGTTCACTTGCGATTGTCTCTACGTTTCTCCTTTTTGCAGTCTGAAGCTGCGCACACTTCTGAATATACTGCAATGTTGATGTTAATCACTAAACGCGCTGGAACAGAGTTCTTATCTCATTTCCCGACGTTAGTGGAGATTAAATGATATAACGGACGCGAACGAGTAATGTCTATGTTGATTTACGCCGCCTCGCGCCGCATGACGACTAGAGTCATATGACCCGTTCTTGCGGTGGCCAAATTCAATCTGCTCGCTCGTGCTGCCTTTTGCAGTCTCGTGCAACCATGTGGTGCCACGAGGTGCCTCGTGGTGCTGTGGTCAGCAAAATTCGTGACACACTGTTGACAGTACATCTGGCTTGAATTAAATTGTTTATGCAGCCAGACGCACCTCCTCTGGCCCTTTCCTAAGGGTAGAAAGGGTGAGGGCCCTTACCAAGGGTAGTAAGGGCGCATACCCCCCTCCTTTGGAGAATTTTCTCCACAGTTGTGGTGAGGGTGTGAGTGGTGGTTGTGGTGAGGGTGTGAGTGGTGGTTGTGGTGAGGGTGTGAATGGTGGTTGTGGTGAGGGTGTGAGTGGTGGTTGTGGTGAGGGTGTGAGTGGTGGTTGTGGTGAGGGTGTGAGTGGTGGTTGTGGTGAGGGTGTGAGTGGTGGTTGTGGTGAGGGTGTGAGTGGTGGTTGTGGTGAGGGTGTGTGGTGGTTGTGGTGAGGGTGTGAGTGGTGGTTGTGGTGAGGGTGTGAGTGGTGGTTGTGGTGAGGGTGTGAGTGGTGGTTGTGGTGAGGGTGTGAGTGGTGGTTGTGGTGAGGGTGTGAGTGGTGGTTGTGGTGAGGGTGTGAGTGGTGGTTGTGGTGAGGGTGTGAGTGGTGGTTGTGGTGAGGTGAGTGGTGGTTGTGATGAGGGTGTGAGTGGTGGTTGTGGTGAGGGTGAGTGGTGGTTGTGGTGAGGGTGTGAGTGGTGGTTGTGGTGAGGGTGTGAGTGGTGGTTGTGGTGAGGGTGTGAGTGGTGGTTGTGGTGAGGGTGTGAGTGGTGGTTGTGGTGAGGGTGTGAATGGTGGTTGTGGTGAGGGTGTGAGTGGTGGTTGTGGTGAGGGTGTGAGTGGTGGTTGTGGTGAGGGTGTGAGTGGTGGTTGTGGTGAGGGTGTGTGGTGGTTGTGGTGAGGGTGTGAGTGGTGGTTGTGGTGAGGGTGTGAGTGGTGGTTGTGGTGAGGGTGTGAGTGGTGGGTGTGGTGAGGGTGTGAGTGTGGTTGTGGTGAGGGTGTGAGTGGTGGGTGTGGTGAGGGTGTGAGTGTGGTTGTGGTGAGGGTGTGAGTGGTGGTTGTGGTGAGGGTGTGAGTGGTGAGGGTGTGAGTGGTGGTTGTGGTTAGGGTGTGAGTGGTGGTTGTGGTGAGGGTGAGTGGTGGTTGTGGTGAGGGTGTGAGTGGTGGTTGTGGTGAGGGTGTGAGTGGTGGTTGTGGTGAGGGTGTGAGTGGTGGTTGTGGTGAGGGTGTGAGTGGTGGTTGTGGTGAGGGTGAGAGTGGTGGTTGTGGTGAGGGTGTGAGTGGTGGTTGTAGTGAGAGTTGTGGTTGGATGATAGTAATTATTGGGATGGCGGTGGTAGTAACTGGTCGTAGTTGTGGTCTTTTGTTTTGCTTTAGGATATCAAAATCGCCTTGATAGTCTTGGTAAGATCTGCAACCAGCAATTGTGGTAGTATGTAGGTAGGAAAGGAGACAAGGAAGGACAGAGGAAGGGAGGGAAGGATGGAGGGTTGGAGACAAAGAGGGAGTCAGGGTAGGAGGGAGGGCAGCAAGGAGGGGGACGGTTGGACGATCAGTCGGAGACGGGGAGAAAGGCACTATGGGAGGCATAGTGGGTGATAATGATGATGATGATAATCTTGATTTCTAAAAGTACAACATATACAGGCCTAACTGACATACTACTATGTATATAGAAAGCCCCTTGTTATGCAGAGCATTTCGGGCAAATTAGGTCAATTTTATCCCGAGGATGCGACCCACACCAGTCGACTAACACCCAGGTAACTATTTTTACTGCTAGGTGAACAGGGACAGCAGGTGTCTTAAGGAAACACGTCCTAATATTTCCACCCGTACCGGAGATCGAACCACGGACCTCAGTACTCACCTAATTGTGGTTGCAGAGGTCGAGACTCAGCTCCTGGCCCCGCCTCTTCGCTGTCCGCTACTGGGTCTCTGCTCTCCCTGCTCCATGAGCTTTATCATACCTCGTCTTAAAACTATGTATGGTTCCTGCCTCCACTATATCTTTCTCTAGACTATTCCACTTCCTGACTACTCTGTGGCTGAAGAAATGCTTCCTAACATCCCTTTGACTCATCTGAGTCTTCAGCTTCCAGTTGTGTCCCCTTGTTTCTGTGTTCCCTCTCTGGAACATCCTGTCCCTGTCTACCTTGTCGATTCCCCGCAGTATTTTGTATCTAGATGAGTGGCGATCTTGCTTCTTAGAACCCTTTCAAAGATTTTTATATGGGACGTTAGCGCTATTGGTCTGTAGTTCTTTGCTATTGCTATACTGCCCCCTTTGTGGAGTTGGGCTATGTCTGTTGTTTTTAGTAACTGCGGGACGACCCCAGTGTCCATGCTCCCTCTCCATAGGATGTTAAAAGCATAGGAAGCCAAGCCCCTTCCTGCAGTTCTTGATGAACATGGAGTTCCATGAGTCTGGGCCTGGAGCGGAGTGCATGGGCATGTCATTTATTGCCTTTTCGAAGTCATTTGGCGTCAGGGTAATGTCAGATAGGCATGCGTCTGCCAAGTTCTGTGGCACTCTCATAAAAAATTAATTTAGGTCTTCGACTTTCAGTCTGGTTAGCGGCTCGCTAAAAACTGAGTCATACTTTGACTTTAGTAACTCACTCATTTCCTTGCTGTCATCTGTGTAGGACCCATCCCGTTTAAGTTGGGGCCCAATACTGGATGTTGTTCTCGACTTTGATTTGGCATAAGAAAAGAAATACTTTGGGTTTCTTTCAATTTCATTTATGGCTTTTAGTTCTTCCCGCGTTTCTTGATTCCTGTAAGATTCCTTTAGTTTTAATTCGATGTTTGCTATTTCTCTGACCAGTGTCTCCCTACTTATTTCAGATAGCACATTTTCACACCAAAAGTGATAAACGTTCATATTTGAATGTTTCTTATTTTTTCCTTGATAACCTCATTGTCAAGTGGTTAATTGGGTTTAAAGCTATTGACTATAGGCGGATCATTAAGGCTATATGTAACTTGTTCACCACCAGTCAAGAAAATTTAAGCCCCAAAAGTAGGATCAAATAAATCATGACCTTACCAAAATATGCTGGGAAGAAAAGTGTTAACACTGAGGTCAAACTTAATGCATCGGAGTCCAGGAAAGACAAGAGACCAAAACACATAAATTAAACTGAAAGAAACCCACACTACTTTTTCTCATGCAAAATCCCCAGCAAAAACTATATCCAGTATCAGGCTCTTGCTTAAAGGAGATGGAACTTCCACTACACTACCTCGAGAGGTCACCGCCCATGCGGCCCGGTCCCAGACAGGCCTGGTTGCTTGCCTGAGCGATCAAGCTGTTAGTGCTAGTCGGCCTGCAGTCCAACGTATACACCACAACCCGGCTGATCAGGAACTGTTGTGAGGACTCTGTCGAGTTCCCTCTTGAAAACAGCTAGATGTTTGTTGGTAATCATTCCTGTTGCTTGGAGGGTGTTGAAGAGTCGTGGTCCCTTATCACTTTTTGACAGCAGTGGGCTATCTTTATTGTCGAAACTTTTCGCCTACACAGCAGGCTTCAGTCGAATTTAATAAGAACAATATTGTCTGGAACAGTATTGTTCTAGACTATGAAGCTGAGCTCTTTAGGCTGAGAGACTGACTACTTCAAAACTACGTCTTCAAGGTTATAGACTGATCACAGCATCTTTACCTCTACTGATTCTCCTGACTCCTCGATATTCGACTGAAGAAGCCTACTGCATAAGCGAAACGTTTCGACAATAAATATGCCTAACTGTTGCTCATCCTCTTCAGAACAAGATACACTAGCCAATGATACCCTTGGAATGAAGGCGAGAAAGATACATCATAATTTACACCTGGAATATGAAAGGTACAAACTCTACCATCACTGGGCCATGCACCTGGGAACAGGAAGATCCTTTCAAGGACCACCAAGGCCTTCAAATCAGCAAAGGCCTTCGGGCGGCTGATTCAGAGGCAAGAGAAAAATGAATTAGCGCCATTCTGGATTCCTTAAAGGGTAGCCAGAACTCCACGCCCACTCCTTTGTGACCAGTGAACGTTCTTCAGCTGTTTAAATGCTAGTTTCAACAGCTTTAGAATAATGTTTCATTTATGTATTGACACTGTATATCACTGCGTAGCATAAGGGGACGAACTAGTCTCTGGTGCATATTTATATTGCTTAATGTGTTAGGAGAATATTACGAGCTAAGCGGTTACATACTAGGCTGATATTAGTTAGGCTGTTGATACTAGCTGGACTGCCGCTACTTACTGGGTGGTAACTAGGTTTCAGAATGTCAGACCATTCTTAGGACCTCCACCGTACACCCGAATCCTTTATTACCAAAGCATGTGATTGCTATACTGTATTTACGTTATATATATATATATATATATATATATATATATATATATATATATATATATATATATATATATATATATCAGTGAGGAAAGACCCAGGTGGACATCAAGGAACCTCATAAATAGCTAGGGGCGGTTACTGAGACAGTGAGTGTCGCCATGATATTAATGGATTGAATGACTTAAAGGCAGTGTAGCGAGCCTGTGATACATTAATAGTTGTTGCTAGCCTTCCGCGCTACCTGCAGCCAACTTAAACTACTAACACAATGTTAGCCATCAAGAAATACTTCACTTCCAGGAAACGAAGAAACTCTGCAGAATATGTAAGTGTTATGTCTTATGACGTATGATTATAACTGATATAGTTCATATAATGTATATATATATATATATATATATATATATATATATATATATATATATATATATATATATATATAGTGTGTGTGTGTGTGTGTGTGTGTGTGTGTCGTGTCGAATAGGTAAAACTGGTCAGTTAGCAAGAACTCATTTAAAATTAAGTCCTTTCTAAAATTTTCTCTTATACGTTTAAAGATATTTTTTTTTCGTTTATGTTAATGTAAAAATTTATAATTTTGTACCAAAAGAAACTTAGAAAACTTACCTAACATTATTATAACAAACGCAATTTAATTTAGCCTAACTCAACTAAATATATTTTAGATACGTTTACAATAATTTAATAATAAACAAACTCAATGAAATATATATTTTTCGTTAGGTTAGGTTCAGAATGATTTTTGGAAATTATTGCATACTCAAATTTTCACTTGTCTTATATGGCAAGAAGAGCGTTGCTATTTAAGCCAAAATCGCAAGTTTTACCTAATCGGACGACATTATATATATATATATATATATATATATATATATATATATATATATATATATATATATATATATATATAAGCGTAGGTTTGTCAGGATATAATAATACTAATTTTTAGTGCTTCAGAATGATAAGTATAAAATATCAAATTTGTATAAATATAGCTGGCATATTGGGACCTACAAAGACCACTAAAATTTTATATCTTCCTCTAAATAGGACATACCAGCGATAGTTTGAAGCCGATGTGAAGATGCATTCTCATGTAATAGCACAGAAACAAATATATCAAGGTGAACAAAATTAGCAAGTTGCATCCCACACACACAAAGCCAATCCGAACCCTCCTCTGTGATATACTAACTTTAAAAGTGAAGTTAATCAGAAGAGGTATTCTCAGGATTCTGCATGGAAATCAATCTGTGATGTATGTGGGGGACAGTGGACCGACAGCAGCAACAGCTTGGTTGACCAAGGAAGCCTGGCCTATGGCCTATGGCCAGCCCGTGGGAGGATAACTCTCGAAACCGGTCACAGGCATATCACATTTTGGGCTACAATATGGACAAAAGAGCACCCGCATTGCTCAAGATAGATCCAAAGCCTTCCTCTAGGTATATTGCACCAGCATGTACACTATTAAGTCGATCAGAAGAGGCATTCTCAAGTCATAGATGAAAAACTTAAAAAGAAAAAAAAAGATGCTAAAAGGAATTAAGAAATAATTTATGTATTTGAATTGGTAGGTTAGAAAAAAGATAGTTTGAAATATGAAGAATATAAACAAGAAAAAGTTTCTAGGCGGAAGAAAAAAAAACCGATGTTTCACAAGGATAATAGGAAATACTTTTCACTCCCAGTGTGGTAGGAAAATTAAATGAACTGGATGTGGAAAAGATGGAGGCAGTCTTAGACTTTATTCAGATTACAAACTGAGGGTTAATAACTCCTGATAACCCATGAAAGCCGTGTAGTTTCTATTGCTGGGATTCCATGGTTCTCTTTCCTTGGATGCATCCCACAACCATCAGCTGACAAATAGCTAGTACATACTTACTGCTACGGTAAACAAGGGTAACATGCTCAACATCTCTACTTGCCTCAGAACTGAACACAGGTTATCCGGTAGGGAGATTGACACCAGTCAGTCCATCATTCGTCATTCTATCATGCAGGAGGAGCCACATGTCAATGGTACATCCAACAAAATAAGTAGACTTGGATGTCACTACCGCCCTGCTCCGGCTGGGTTATAAGTAGCTTTGGCAGGTTAAATCACCACCAGATGTCGACCATGTCGAAATGTAAACTTTGCCAGATGGACTATTGTCACACCTTGCCTCATTATGTACTGGAATGCGATAAAATTAATGAATTCAGAGACAACTCACTCAGAAATTTTTAAGATATGTCAAAGTATTTTATCCACATGGTATATTACATACCATTCTGGAAAAATACCCTGACTTTGCTCACTGTAAATAAAGCTAATATTTGCATTAATAACTTATTGCAATTGTGACCAGGTGTAGAAGTGTGAATGGTTCATTACCTTTGTAACTTGTTCAGCTATCAAAACTTTGTGGCCCAGCCCCTGGACCTATTATGTACCTCAATGGAAATAACTTAAGGACCCAAATGGAAATAAGTCACTTTCGACTTTTTGGGGTTATCCTATGTAATCTACACATATGCTGTTATGTATGATAATTTATGTACAGTAACTATTTATGTGTACCTGTACCTGTATTTAATCTTTTTGACTACCGCCTACAGGATGGGTATGTGGTGCATAATAAAGTTATTAAACTAATAAAAAAACATACTGCACTCAAACGTGAAGAGGATAACCCCAAAAAAGTCAGAGAAAGTGACTTATTTCCATTGGTGTCCATCAATAATCCAAGGACCCCAATGGAAATAATTCACTTTGACTTTTTTTTGGGTATCCTAGGTGATTTACTCTATGTATGATAATTGTACTTGTGTGTACTTGTGCCTAAATTAATTTACTTAATAACACGTGACAATTTGATTAAAATACTAACTTTGAATGTTGCCATTAATTATAAATGTTTTGTTGCCTTTCCGTTACTTTCACGTTTCCCGAATTATTAAAAATCATGTTTTTCTGTATCTTAGGGGTCTGCAGGGGTGATTTGCACATGTCCCCATGGCGGTGGGGATGGCAGACCGGCTTCTGAGAAGGACAATTTATCCCTCCCCAGTCCGTCCCTCCTTAGGAACTCCCGGGAATCTGAAAGCTGGCGGCAAGAAAGGCCTAATGGGCATGAGGTGCCCAGATATACACGCCATCGGTACCGTCGCAGTATTAGCTTGGGACAAATTTTACAGGTAATTATAAAAAATCAAAGGTAACACATCTTAATTTATTATTGTTATTATGTTCTTTTTATCAACCAATAGTGAGACACAATAGTCACAGTAAATCTTCACGGTAGTAACATAATAGTGACCTTCACAGCAGTGAGACTAGTGACTTGCAATAGTGACATTAGTGATTAAAAGAGTTTTACAGTAGCGAGGCACAATGTATATATATAAATTATATATATATATATATATATATATATATATATATATATATATATATATATATATATTGTAGGTAGTAGGTTGGTAGACAGCAACCGCCCAGGAGGTACTACCGTCCTGCCAAGTGAGTGTAAAACGAAAGCCTGTATTTGTTTTACATGATGGTAGGATTGCTGGTGTCTTTTTTCTGTCTCATAAACATGCAAGATTTCAGGTATGTCTTGTTCCTTCTACTTACACTTAGGTCACACTACACATTCATGTACAAGCATATGTATATACACACACCCTCTGGGTTTTCTTCTATTTTCTTACTAGTTCTTGTTCTTATTTCCTCTTATATCCATGGGGAAGTGGAACAGAATTCTTCCTCCGTAAGCCATGCGTGTCGTAAGAGGCGACTAAAATGCCGGGTGCAAGGGCTAGTAACCCCTTCTCCTGTATATATTACTAAATGTAAAAGGAGAAACTTTCGTTTTTCTTTTAGGCCACCCTGCTTCGGTGGGAAACGGCGACGTGTTGAAAGAAAAAAATATATATATATATATATATATATATATATATATTTTATATTTTTTTTATTAACACATCGGCGATTCCCACCAAGGCAGGGTGGCCCGAAAAGAAAACTTTCATCATCATTCACTCCATCACTGTCTTGCCAGAAGGGTGCTTTACACTACAGTTATAAAACTGCAACATTAACACCCCTCCTTCAGAGTGCCGGCACTGTACTTCCCATCTCCAGAACTCAAGTCCGGCCTGCCGGTTTCCTGAATCCCTTCATAAATGTTACTTTGCTCACACTCCAACAGCACGTCAAGTATTAAAAACCATATGCCTCCATTCACTCCTATCAAATACGCTCACACATGCTTGCTGGAAGTCCAAGCCCCTCGCACACAAAACTTCCTTTACCCCCTCCCTCCAACCTTTCCTAGGCCGACCCCTACCCCGCCTTCCCTCCACTACAGATTTATACACTCTCGAAGTCACTCTGTCTCGTTCCATTCTCTCTACATGTCCAAACCACCTCAACAACCCCTCCTCAGCTCTCTGGACAATCGTTTTGGTAATCCCGCACCTCCTCCTAATTTCCAAACTCCTAATTCTCTGCATTATATTCACACCACACATTGACCTCAGACATGACATCTCCACTGCCTCCAGCCTTCTCCTCGTTGCAACATTCATCACCCATGCTTCACACCCATATAAGAGCGTTGGTATAACTATACTCTCATACATTCCCCTCTTTACTTCCATGGACAAGGTTCTTTGTCTCCACAGACTCCGAAGTGCTCCACTCACCCTTTTCCCCCTCATCAATTCTATGATTCACCTCATCCTTCATAGATCCATCCGCCGACATGTCCACTCCCAAATATCTGAATACATTCACCTCCTCCATACTCTCTCCCTCCAATCTGATACCCAATCTTTCGTCACCTATTCTTTTTGTTATCCTCATCACCTTACTCTTTCCTATATTCACTTTCAATTTTCTTCTTTTACACACCCTACCAAATTCATCCACCAACCTCTGCAACTTCTCTTCAGAATCTCCCAAAAGCACAGTGTCATCAGCAAAAAGCAACTGTGACAACTCCACTTTGTATTTGCTTCTTTATCTTTTAGCCCAACACCTCTTGCCAAGACCCTCGCATTCACTTCTCTTACAACCCCATCTATAAATATATTGAACAACCACGGTGACATCACACATCCTTGTCTAAGGCCCACTTTTACTGGGAAATAGTCCCTTCCCTCCTACACACTCTAACCTGAGCCTCACTATCCTCATAAAAACTCTTCACTGCTTTCAGTAACCTTCCTCCTATTCCATACACCTGCAACATCTGCCACATTGCCCCCTATCTACCCTATCATACGCCTTTTCCAAATCCATAAATGCCACAAAAACATCTTTACCCTTATCCAAATACTGTTCACCTATATGTTTCACTGTAAACACTTGGTCTACACACCCCTACCTTTCCTAAAGCCCCCTTGTTCATCTGCTATCCTGCTTTCTGTTTTACTCTTAATTCTTTCAATAATAACTCTACCATACACTTTACCTGGTACACTCAACAGACTTATTCCCCTATAATTTTTGCACTCTCTTTTGTCCCCTTTGCCTTTATACAAAGGAACAATACACGCTCTCTGCCAATCCCTAGGTACCTTACCCTCTTCCATACATTTATTAAATAATAGCACCAACCACTCCAAAATTATATCCCCACCTGCTTTTAACATTTCTATCTTTATCCCATCAATCCCAGCTGCCTTACCCCCTTTCATTCTACCCACTGCCTCACGAACTTCCCTACACCCACAACTGGCTCTTCCACACTCCTACAAGATGTTATTCCTCCTTGCCCTACACACGAAATCACAGCTTCCCTGTCTTCATCAACATTTAACAAATCCTCAAAATATTCTCTCCATCTTCCCGATACCTCTAACTCTCCATTTAATAACTCTCCTCTCCTATTTTTAACTGTCAAATCCATTTGTTCTCTAGGCTTCCTCAACTTATTAATCTCATTCCAAAACTTTTTCTTATTTTCAACAAAATTTGCTGATAACATCTCACCACTCTCTCATCTGCTCTCTTTTTACATTGCTTCACCACTCTTTTAACCTCTCTTTTTCTCTCCATATACTCTTCCCTCCTTGCATCACTTCTACTTTGTAAAAACCTCTCATATGCTAACTTTTTCTCCCTTACTACTCTCTTTACATCATCATTCCACCAATCGCTCCTCTTCCCTCCGCACCCACTCGCCTGTAACCACAAACTTCTGCTGAACACTCTAACACTACATTTTTAAATCTACCCCATACATTTCGACCCCATTGCCTACACTCTCACTAGCCCATCTATCCTCCAATAGTTGTTTATATCTTACCCTAACTGCCTCCTCTTTTAGTTTATAAACCTTCACCTCTCTTTTACTTACTGATTCTATTTTCCTTGTATCCCATCTACCTTTTACTCCCACTGTAGCTATAACTAAAAAGTGATCTGATATATCTGTGGCCCCTCTATAAACATGTACATCCTGAAGTCTACTCAACAGTCTTTTATCTACCAATACATAGTCCAACAAACTACTGTCATTACGCCCTACATCATATCTTGTATACTTATTTATCCTCTTTTTCTTAAAATATGTATTACCTATAACTAAACCCCTTTCTATACAAAGTTCAATCAAGGGCTCCCATTATCATTTACACCTGGCACCCCAAACTTACCTACTACACCCTCTCTGCATGTTTCTCCCACTTTAGCATTTAGGTCCCCTACCACAATTACTCTCTCATTTGGTTCAAAAGTTCCTATACATTCGCTTAACATCTCCCAAAATCTCTCTCTCTTCTACACTCCTCTCTTCTCCAGGTGCATACACGCTTATTATGACCCACTTTTCGCATCCGACCCTTATTTTAATCCACATAATCCTTGAATTTACACATTTATATTCCCTCTTTTCCTTCCATAACTGATCCTTCAACATTATTGCTACCCTTCCTTAGCTCTAACTCTCTCAGATACTCTGACTTAATCCCATTTATTTCTCCCCACTGAAACTCGCCTACCCCTTCAGCTTTGTTTGCTTAGGGCCAGGACATCCAACTTCTTTTCATTCATAACATCGGCAATCATCTCTTTCTTATCATCCGATTCATCCACGCACATTCAGACAACCCAGTTTTATAAAGTTTTTCTTCTTCTCGTTTTAGTAGATTTGTACAGGAGAAGGGGTTACTAGCCCATTGCTCCCGGCATCTCAGTCGCCTCATACGACACGCATGGCTTACGGAGGAAAGATTCTTTTCCACTTCCCCATAGACAATAGAGAAAATAAAAAGAACAAGAGCTATTAAGAAAAAGAAGAAAAACCTAGATGTGTGTATGTATATATATGCATGTGTATGCCAGTGTAGTGTGACCTAAAGTGTAAGTAGAAGTAGCTAGATATACCTGTTATCAGCGTGTTTATGAGACAGAAAAAAGACACCAGCAATCCTACCATCATGTAAAACAGTTTCAGGTTTCTGTTTCACAGTCACCTGGCAGGACGGTAGTACCTCCCTGGGTGGTTGCTGTCTACCAACCTACTACCTATATATATATATATATATATGTTATATATAATATATATAACATATTATATATATACATATGTATATATATGTTATGTATATTATATATATATATATATATATATATATATATATATATATATATATATATATATATATATATATATATATATATATATATTGTAGGTAGTAGGTTGGTAGACAGCAACCACAGGAGTACTACCATCCTGCAGGTGACTGTGACAAAACCTGAAACTGTTTATGATGGTAGGATTGCTGGTGTCTTTTCTGTCTCATAAACATGCAAGATTTCAGGTACGTCTTGCTACTTCTACTTACACTAGATCACGCTACGCAAACATGTACACGTTTATGTATACACTCTCATCTGAGTTTTCTTTGATTTTATCTTAATAGTTCGTGTTCTTATTGCTTTTCCTTTCATATCCATGGGGAAGTGGAATAAGAATCTTTCCTCCGTAAGCCATGCGTGTTGTAAAAGTCAACTAAAATGCCGGGAACAATGGGCTAGTAACCCCTTTTCCTGTATAGCTTACTAAAAAGAAAACGAAGAAAACCGTCAAATTCGGATGTTTGAATGTGCGTGGATGTTGTGCGAATGATAAGAAAGAGATGATTGTAGATGTTATAAATGAAAGAAGCTGGATGTCCTGGCTTTAAGTGAGACAAAGCTGAAGGGGTTGAGAGTTTCAGTGGAGAAATAAATGGGATTAGTCAGGGTTTCAAATAGAGTTAGAGCTAAAGAAGGAGTGGCAATAATGTTGAATAATCAGTTATGGCAGGTAAGAAGGAATATAAATGTATAAATTCAAGGATTATGTGGAGTAAAATAAAGGTTGGATGTGAAAAGTGGGTTATAGTAAGTGTTTATGCACCTGGAGAAGAGAGAAGTGTAAGGAGGAGAGAGATTTTGAGAAATGTTGAGTGAGTGTGTGGGGAGTTTTGAACCAAGTGGAGGTAATTGTGGTTGAGATCTTAATGCTAAAGTGGGTAAAAATGTTGTGGAGGGAGTAGTAGGTAAATTTGAGGTGCCAGGTAAATCTAAATGGGGAACCATTAATTGAGCTATGTGTAGAAAGAGGTTTGGTAATAAGTAATACATATTTTATGAAAAAAAGGATAAATAAATATACAAGGTATGATATACCACTTAAGGAAAGTAGTTTGTTGGATTATGTATTGGTGGATAAAAGGTTGATGGTAGGCTTCAGGATGTACATGTTTATAGAGGGGCAATGGATATATCAGATCATTATTTAGGTGTAGCTACAGTTAGAGTAAAAGGTAGATGGACAAGAAAATGGCAACAGCAAGTAAGAGAGAGGTAAAAGTGTATAAACTAAGGGAGGAGGAAGTTAGGTGAGATATAAGCAACTATTGGCAGAAAAGGTGGGCTAGTGCAATATAGTAATGGGGGTGAAGAGAGTTAGGATAAACCATACCACGGGTGGGGTTCGAACCCGCAATCGTGTCATTACGATTTCGTGAGTCAGAGTTGGGATAGTTTTAAAAATGCAGTATTAGAATGTGGGGCAGACGTTTGTGGCTATAGGATGGTGGGTGCAGGAGGAAAGAGGAGTGAGTGGTGGAATGAAGAAGTAAAGGGTGTGATAAAAAAGAAAAGGTAGCTTATGAGAGGTTTTACAAAACAGAAGTGTTAATAGAAGAGCAGAGTATATGGAGAGTAAAAGAAAGGTGAAGAGAGTGGTGAGAGAGTGCAAGAAGAGCGGATGAAAGAATGGGAGAGGCTCTGTCAGAAATTTTGCTGAAAACAAGAAAAATTTTGGAGTGAGAAAAATAAGGTAAGAAAGCCTAGGGAACGAATGGATTTGTCAGTTAAAAACAGAGTAGGGAGTTAGTAGATGGGGAGCTGGAGGTATTGGGTAGATGGCGGGAATATTTTGAGGAACTTTTAAATGTCGATGAAAAAGGGAGGCGGTAATTTCATGTACTGGCCAGGAGGTACAACATCGTTTAGGAGTGAAGAAGAGCAGGATGTGAGTGTGGGGAGGTGCGTGAGGCATTACGTAGAATGAAAGGGGTAAAGCAGCTGGAACTGACGGGATCATGACAGAAATGTTAAAAGCAGGGGGATATAATGCTGGAGTGGTTGGTATTTTTGTTTAATAAATGTATGAAAGAGGAAGGTACCTAGGATTGGCAGAGAGCATGTATAGTTCCTTTATGTAAAGGGAAGGGGATAAAAGAGTGTAAAAATTATAGGGAATAAGTTTACTGAGTATACCAGGTAAAGTGTATGGCAGGGTTATTATTGAAAGAATTA
The DNA here is from genome assembly GCA_009830355.1 of Cherax destructor. Taxonomy (NCBI): domain Eukaryota; kingdom Metazoa; phylum Arthropoda; class Malacostraca; order Decapoda; family Parastacidae; genus Cherax; species Cherax destructor. Next base: position 26,004 of record WNWK01004163.1, on the reverse strand, counting down.
GAGGTAAGACAGAGAAGGATTGCAGATGAGCAAGGAGGCTTTAGAGTGGGTAGGGGATGTGTAGATTAAGTGTTTACAGTGAAGCATATATGTGAACAGTATTTAGATAAAGGTAGAGAAGTTTTCATTGCATTTATGGATTTAGAAAAGGCATATGATAGAGTGGATAGGGGAGCAATGTGGCAAATGTTGCAAGTGTATGGAATAGGTAGTAAGTTACTGAAGGCTGTAAGAGTTTTTACGAGGATAGTGAGGCTCAGGTTAGGGTGTGTAGGAGAGAGGAGATTACTTCCCGGTAAAAGTAGGTCTTAGACAGGGATGTGTAATGTCACCATGGTTGTTTAATATATTTATAGATGGGGTTGTAAAAAGTAAATGCTAGGGTGTTGGGGAGAGGGGTGGGATTAAATTATGGAGAATTAAATGCAAAATGGGAGTTGACACAGTTACTTTTGCTGATGATACTGTGCTTATGGGAGATTCTAAAGAAAAGTTGAAAAGGTTAGTGGACGAGTTTGGGAGAGTGTGTAAAGGAAGAAAGTTAAAAGTGAACTTAGATAAGAGTAAGGTGATGAGGGTATCAAATGATTTAAATAAAGAAAAATTGGATATCACATTGGAGAGAGGATTATGGAAGAAGTAAATGTTTTCAGATATTTGGGAGTTGACGTGTCAGCGGATGGGTTTATGAAGGATGAGGTTAACCATAGAATTGATGAAGGAAAAAAGGTGAATGGTGCATTGAGGTATCTGTGGAGACAAAAACGTTATCCATGGAGGCAAAGAAGGGAATGTACGAAAGTATAGTCGTACCAACACTCTTATATGGGTGTGAAGCATGGGTTGCAAATGCTGCAGCGAGGAGGAGGCTGGAGGCAGTGGAGATGTCCTGTCTAAGGGCAATGTGTGGTGTAAATATTATGCAGAAAATTCGGAATGTGGAAATTAGGAGAAGGTGTGGAGTTACTAAAAGTTTTTGTTAGAGGGGTTGTTGAGGTGGTTTG